>JARK01001377.1:138827-153698 GCA_000688135.1 Ancylostoma ceylanicum
CAGATGCAATCAGATACCTTGTTCGCCGAGTGCTTGTCAACAAGTTGTTTCGGAGTTCTGAGTATTGTGTTTTACCACTTCGAGAAATGCACTCCAACATTCCTCAGAGTGGCAAAGCAAAGACGGCGTAAATGGATATGTTTTTCGATCTACAATTTACTACATACGTAATTCTCTTCAAGAAACGCCAACTTTTAACTGCAAAAAAGTCGCAAACATCAATTTTCAACAAGATGGAAGTCGCAATAATCATGCACTTACCTAACAAAAATAGAGCAGTATGCAAGTACTTAATTATCTTGTGGGTTGTCTATGCATATAGTCAACTCCAAATGTCCGCAGACAAGAGTTGGGACCGCGACGCGGTTTTCCTCCGCGTCTCTGCCCTGCACACCACGCTGAATCCATGCAGCAGACAGCGAGAGACCCGCGCCGCGGCCCCAACTCTTGTCTGCGGACATTTGGAGTTGACCATAGAAGCCCTTTAGTGTAATAACGTAACTCACTCACTCAGCTATAATTGGAGGAACACATTGAGGTGTGTTGTTGTTGTCAGCGATACATACGAAGCCGACGAAACATCTCACGCCAGCACATATACTTCCTGCTGAAACCCACCGCTTTATTATGATATTAATAAGACTGCAACTCTGACTAATCTACTACGACCTCCAAAGGTTGGCATTGTTGTAGTTCCTGATTCAACTGCGATGTATCCAATTGGCGATGGTAGTCCTGTAACTTTTCCTGAATTTTTCTTGTTATTTCTTTTGGAAATTTTCTAGCTCTCAGCACTGCCATGGTTCTACCACTTTTCCTTCAAGGTGCCCACATTATCTCCTCAGTCAACAGTTTCATGCTCATGTAGCTATTATCCCACCATAGAAAGGATTGAAGAAGGAAAGCTCGCATCCACACAGATTAAGGAATAGGATGATTTCTAGTAGAGGAGTGCATTTGACGCGTGTGCGTCTATATGATCAGTAATAGCCGCAGTCACAGCTCAGACGCACCATAGACGTAAGACGGACGAGCGCGTTTATAGTGTCGCGGCTATTCGCGGCGGTCGAGCACGGTGTATGTGCCATCCTCGTTTGCTGGTCTCCATGGATTCTTTGGAAATACGAGGGCGGTTTGAAAAGTTTCCGGAATGACCACCAAGGAGTCGTTCTTTTTCAAAAATTTTCATGCGGTTGTGTTAGCCAGTTCTTCCCATGATTTGACTATAAATCTCGATTTGATACGAACAAGGCTTCGCTATTGCCAAGTAGGTCAACTTGTGCAACTTCCGCTGCGCTCAGTTGCAGACAGATGTGAAATTAGGGCGGTTATTAATTCTTTCAGTAGGAGGAGATAATCGCAAGTAGACCAAATAGTTTTTTGGTGGTGGTTTTGAAGAATCATTACCTTCATTTTCTATCAGTAGTATCTGAGTTTCGAAAACCAGCCTTAGCAGAACGCAAGCAAACAACAAACCATGCGCGAAATGCCGAAAAAAAGGTTACTATTTCGAAGAATCTGAATAAAATCGTTGACGAGGTTTTGAAAGATGGGATACAAATACATGCTAAATGAGGGAGTTTGGGGCATCTCTAATAAGTGACTAATTTCTATTTTACCTAACAAACTGAGTTCGAAAAAACATTTTCAAAACACTGTGCCGCATTTGCCTAACCCCTGACAAAACGCAATTCAACATGAAAGTCAGTAAGTTATTTTGGAAGGACGAATTCCAATTCAATCCAAAATTGTGATCCATATTGAAGAATAGATTACGTGCTTCAAGCTGGTCACAATAAAGGGGATGAAAACTGTAGGTTAGACACGAGGAATGGGTTTTGAAGAGAAAAGTAAGGTCCACCGAGGTGGGATGGTGACGTCATCTGTTTCTGGAAGTTTCAAGGGAAGGATGGGGACCCTATCATTGCTAAATGTTTGTCAATATTCATGGAAGTTCTGGACTAGAAAACTTGAGCGACACGCCCGAGTTTGACCAAGAAATAGGAGTTGTCCCTCCATGTCGGCTTGACCGCGAATGCATGAGTTACCACTTGGAAGAAAACCTGTGATAAGAAACCTAAAAGTTAGCATCACTTAATGAGTTTCCTGCCTTAGATTCCTCGTAGTTTGACCTGTCAGATCAGCCTAAGGTCTCTCTGTCTGGGAAGAGATTCCGATGAAGCGACGAGTTACCCATGGTTCAGTCCGAATATTGTGACTACTCCAAATATAATCATTCTAGGTAAAGAATGAAAAAATGAAAACGGACCGGACCACGTGTGCTGGCCTTCAAAGAGATTGGGTTAACAAATGAGATCTTAATTGCATCCAACTTGTTTTGTTTTCATTGTCATTCCGGAAACTTTTCAAACCGCCCACGTACAAGGGTGCGTCTAACGTGCGATTGGTTCGTGGACGTAGTATAAACTGCGCTTATAGAACAACAGATGTTTCCGTTCCACATCACCTCAGCCACTCGAGCGTGAGTCACGTGCTACAAAATAATGTTTCCCGCTCGAGTATAAACGGAATTTATCGAAAACTCAGAGTATTGGCACCGCAGCATCTCCGGCATAAGAAATTTTGTGTCTATGGGACTACAAATCAATAGCTGTTCTTGAATTTTTAGTTAAATTAAGAAAGTTGTCACATTAGAACTCACTCTGAGATGATGGTGGAAGAGCATAGCTTGGTGAGGGTCGAGCTGGAGATATGCCTCTGAAAATTGTGGCAAATTTATGCACATAATTTTCTAATGTGTCAATCATATTAGAAGAGTAGAGCAAGACTCCAGACTGACTGTTTGGGAGGAGCTGGACGTTGAACTCCCGATGGAAGGGGTTGCACTGGTGGTGGACCACCAGCAGTTGGTACCAGCTGTGACGCTGGTACTCCAGGGGGAGGTAGTGGGTATGCCTGAGCGCCAGGAGAAAGCCCTGGACGAGAAGGACCGCCTGGAGAAGGTATGGAGATTGGCGCGATCGGGTAGCCCCCTGGATTGGGTGGGCCGCCTGGTGGAGCAACAGGATAGTTTCGCGGTCTGGGTATCCGAATCCCTGGAATCGTCACAATGAATGGCTTCTTGGGATATCGGCGTGTGGTGGTCGTTGGACGTCTTGTGGTCGTTGTTGTGCGTCGCGTTGTCGTAGTTGTTGTTCGACGTGTTGTTGTCGTTGTTGTCGGTCGTGTCGTTGTTGTTGTAGTCCTTGTTGTAGTGGTTGTTGTTGTGGGACGAGCGGTTGGCTGTGTTGACGGCGGCCGAACCGATGGCGGACTGGGACCAGAGCTGAAATCCAGGGTTCACGTAGTGGAGAGCATCCGCAAAGTGTTTTCATATCAAAGGTTATTATATTTTATTCATTGTGGCCCATTAATAAGTATGTGCACTACCACTACTCACGCTTCTGATTGTCAAAGCAAAAAAAACTACCTCAAGCTAGAGGCGCCGTTCCACCTCAGAACTGTTTTTGGGATTTTTGTGATCAGGATGGTGTATGTGATTCCATATCAAAACAAAACAATCGAAAAGTCCCGTTTCAAGAACCAGTTGTTGGGGAGCCAGTGAGCGGAGCTGGGGTTGGATGGGGGGGGGGGGCAAGGCGCTATCCGATCAATTCATTCCTATGAGTGCACCTTCTCAGGAAATTCGTACTCGTCGTTAGAGAAGGAATTTTTTCTGAAAATGTTCTCCCGGGAGACCCACTACCTAATAGAATCTAGAGCGCATTTCAAATGTGACGAGCCAGAGTATACGTAGTGCGGAAACCCTGTAATTCCGCTTTTGCGGCGCCAACAAGCTCCTCAAGAACTGTGGAAAAGTTTTTTTTCTCGCTATTTTGCAACTGTTAGCGTATACCATTTTGATCAGCAGCCACTAGAAATTCTTCTCATGCGAAAATCTCAAAAACGATTCTGAGGTGGCTTTAAGGGCACTCATAGCAATGCAAGCGCTGAAATTAGTTGAATGTGAACCTCCATCTGCAATTGTGTACACTTCAATTCATAGACAAGTGTTTACAGACGATTGTGACCGTGGAACTTTGGCAAACACATGGGGTATCCCATTTTAAGCACCACCGCTTCTTTTCCTGTGACTGAACAAGAACGGCTTTTAGGCACATCTCGAGCGACTTCCTCGACAACCATGAATTTTGCGAAATTGCTGCGGAACACCTTCTCAATTTCCATATAAAGGGACTTCTAAAACCCCTAGAGTTTCGCATATTCAGCGTAGTTCCCTGCAACATTTCTCACGCTCCAGCTCGAGGAGCTTGAAATAGACGATCCTGAGTATATGAAACTTACGTTGCCGTTGCCGGCACACACGTGGCAACTGGAGGGCACTGAGCTTGAGCGCACGATGTCTCCTGGTAGATACATTTCTCAGTAGCAGAGCATGCCAGGCGAGAACATGCAGCTGAAAATAATTCATGGAACAATGAGGAAAAACGAATGAATCCCTGTCCTTATTTCTAAGGAATAAGCTTTTTGCAGAACGAGCATCTTAGAAACAACTAATAAATCTCGACATTTAGTGCAGTTCTGTACATACACATCATCAGGATTTCTTAGGTACTTGAATTTGTTTTAATGTCGGACTTTATCGGCTCTAATTTTGGCATGATTCCACCAAGTCGTACAAACACACAACATTTTGGATTATTCTAGCGAATTTTACAGTGCAGACGCACTACATACACATAAAACGTGCTGTAATACTTCTATCGCTTTACTTGGATTTCCTGAATCACTCGAAACAAAGAGAGTTTCTTATTTTTGCCAAGTGCCATACATTAGTTGAAAAAAAATCCCTGAACTTTTTCTATCACTAGTTTTTCGACAAATTATACGACCTCCCAAGGGGCGAAAAATCGAGCAGTCTAGTGGATAATAAATGGGGGAGACCTACCATTATTCTCATTTTCTTTTAGAATATTAACTGAAGCCTATGCTATACTTAACATAAACGCAGTCGTCGTGACCGTACCGCCTCAATCATTTTCGTGCAGCTGGTCCTATACCAAGGTGTTAATTCATCAATAAGCTTCCCCAGGGTGAACATGTAGATGCCCATGTCAAAGTTGCGTAAATTTAGGCGGTTTGAAACATTTACCCTGGGTAACCTAAATGACGCATGGGACCCCAGTACGCTACTTAAAGATATTTGTGTGATAAGATATGAAAAACTTGTAGCACCCCATTTTCACCTGCGACGGTGTCACTTTGAAATGTGCAATAGGAGCAAGTAATGAGGAATACCTGAGTCTCCAGGCACACAAAGAGGAACTGTGCTTATCGGTGGGCAGACATTGCTGAGGCATGTCAATGGCCGTGTCACGCAAACGAAAAAGGGAGCACATTGAATCTCGTCACATCCGACGGGAATCACGACCCCGGGAGGCGCTGAACAATTTCCCTCCTCATTTTCAGGAACAGGCAGACGATGTAGAAATTAAGGTACTCACGGACGACTGGGGCGTTCTGTGCAGAGGATAAAGACGAGCATGCTGCGAGAAGCAGCACCTAAAAATTCTGTTTACGATATGCTTGTTTACAAATACAAATGGCAGTTCCGATACCACGTATATGAAAAAGTTTTCTTCTGCTAGTACTATTTCATTTTACGGAAAAAGAAAACTTGAGAGAAGATGACAATACATGTATTTCGTCGTCGAGAAATGCATTGAAAATTGACAGATAAAGATAAGGGAACGTTGCTTATTTTGCTTGATGTTTTACATGGATCCAAGACTCACAAGTTGTGCCAGGGCTGGCAATTTATTGTTTAGTTTGATTCAATTTAATTGTTGGGCGGTTTCCCTGAGAAATGAATAATGGAATGGAACAATTATGACAAAATGAACTGCGCCTTTCAGGAGCCTATGAGAAAGAGACAAAGCTATGTAAAACTAACGAAAAATAAACAGTGGGAATAGAAATTCTCCAGAAGAAATTTCAGTTTCTTTTAGCAAAACACACTCACCGTCAGAGCCACCCGTGCTGGATGCGTCATCGCGCCTCTTTACAACCTGCGTAAGGTATTTATACGTACTAGTCAGGCTGCACGGATCATCAAATCACTTCGATCACAATCGGTCATGGACTCATTTCCTAATCGAGTTATAACCGCAGATAGCTGCTTAGAAATTCAAGGCTCTCCGTCAGTGCTCTTATCAGTATGATCGAGTTGTTTTTTATTGGCAGATGGTAGGCTTGCATTTTGCAGATGGTCTTCACGCTTACTAACGTGACCTTCGGCAGCGAATTAGTGTCGCAGACGGGTTTTCTTTGCTCATTAGTACATAGATGACTCAGAATTACTAGCTCGTCCACTTTGCAACCATCAATCAAGAGAAGAGTGCTTCGAGAGAGTTAAAAGTCTTAGATACAGTGCGTTTCATAATTATAGGACACCCCCTGAATTTCCCACTTCCGAGTTTTCCTCTGATCATGGAATTTTCCCTCTAGTACCATTGTGACCAGCACCTAAAATAACCTTGGTACCCAATTTTTGAGCTCACGGCAGCAACTCTGGTGTTTTAAAACTTTATTTTTCTTTTTTCGCACGCTTCGCGGTCATGACACACCTACGGATCCTAACAAGTTCATTCGCCGCACAATCGAATTCACGGAATTTCCATAATTTATGGAGCATCTATGGACCACACTGATTTCATACAGCCCGCCACTCCTGCTCCTTAGAAGGAACTCCTCCTTCTAAGGACATCCACGTTGTGCATTCAAATTTGGTTGGCAAGGGTTGACAGTAGTCCTACTTCAGAAATACAGTTAGCACTAGTCACAGGCTGCTCTGTTGGCTTCGCTAGGTGGTGATCCTAGTTGGCAACACTCGCCCGACATCGAGGTTTTCCCATATTTCTTTACTAAAACCAGCGGATGCGTGGTCCAAAATGACGAATATTACCCGTAGGAGTTTTCTGAGGTCCGACGATGCCAGACCAGACACCGTCCTCTGCTTGCTCAAGTGTCTGCTCTGCGCGAAATAGACAGTAACTGATGATATGTAGGGAACAAAATGTCACAATTGAGAAAATGCCCAAATCCTGTTTCAAGTGCTGTGTTTGGTCATGAATGAGGTGGCTGTGTGCTAGACTTCGTAATAATGGTAAATGGGAGAGTCGTTGACGTGATAACGGAAGACAGTCAAGACCTCCGGGAAAAGGAATTTTTTCGAGATTGTTGTCGCGTTTTCGGGTTCACTTCCCCGCGAAAGCAGACCTGGCCAGTAAGAGACTGGAACATGGACTGACAGCGCCAGGCATCAGGAAATCCCAGCGAGCAATTTCCGTCATTTTGATCCACAGTTTCGCGGGTTTTAGTAAGAAAAGGGGGAAGACCTAGATGTCTGGCGAGTGTTGCCTACTTGGATCGCCACCTAGCGAAGCCAACGGAGCAGCCTGTGACAAATGCTAACTGTATTCCTAAAGTAGGACTATTGTGGGTCATTGTTAGCCACTTTTGAGTGCACCAACGTCAGCAGTGAGCGTCTGAGAAATTGAGATAGGCAGTCTTGCATGTGCGATGTCTATCGACGCGCATGTCCTCAGATTCCCTCTAAGGAGCAGGAGTAGCGGGCCATAGATGATCCATCAACTATTGAAATTCTGTGAATTCGAAGGTGCAGCGAATAAACTTGTTAGGATCTGAAGACTTATCGTGACCGCGAAGAGTGCGGAAAGAGAAAGATAAAGTAAAAAAAAACAGAGTTGCTGTCGTGAGCTCAAAAATTGGAAACCAAGGTTATTTTAGGTGCTGATCTCAATGACACTAGAGGAAAAATTCCATGATGAGAAGGAAACCTGGAAGTGGGAAATCCAGGGGGTGTCCTATAATTATGAAACGTACTGTATTGTAGGTTTCACAATGAGATGTGCCCTTGGAAATCTGCTTGACCTCACGCTCATCTTAAGAGGAAATTCAGAGCCTCAAAATCGCCCGCGTCGGAGTTTTGCCCGATTGCCCTGATTACGAAAGCCTAATAAATTTGGCAAACAATGCTTACACAAGTGGGCTGGAGGATATTGGCCAGGGGAATGTGTGATTACGACTTACGGCGTTTTTGCAGTTTTTACGATTTACTGCTTACTAGGCATGGACTGGAATTTCTCTAAAAATCGTAACTAGCTGCAAGAAACCAACATCGCCATGACGCCTGTGCTAAGTGTGCAAATGTGCATAATTATTCTTATTTCGCACTATATAGAATGGATTTGGCGTGGTTTTGCATAGGGTTTCCATCATTTAAAGGCAGCGGTTCATATCAAATTTATTTTCAAGCAAAGCAATCGTGTTTGGCATGTCTTCGCTCTAACGCCCAATTGTAGGAAAAGCGCGAAAACGTGGCATAACCAACGCCACAGTAATCCTCGTCCTCCGCCATTCGTTGCCGCAAAACCCCGCACCCGAGATCCATAAAAGCTCCAAGTCCAACCCCATCGAGCTCGGTCCGCTCCTCTCGTCCTGCCCCACACTCGTGTGGATAGTTTTTGTTTTCTATTTCTCTCTTATTATTTTTCCCTCCTATTTGCATTTATCTGTCGTTCATCCTTGAACATTACTTTTGCTGGCGCAGGAGGGGTCGCCGTGTTACCTCATAATCCCGTGTTTCTCATGTATCATAACATGTATTCTCCTATGTCATTAGGATAAACATGATCAGAAATCTTTTGATCCACCAGGCTAGGAAAAGTGGCTGTCGTTTTGATCAATGTGGTCGAGAACTCATATTTTCTAAACTTTAGTTTATTTGGAGGGAGAACATAATAAGCACCAGGGTTCTTGAATCAAATGCAAAAAGTAAGCAAACACATCTATCTCCCTTAAATCCAATTTTTCGCTACAGAATATCATGCCAGCACCGATGCTGATCTTGTATCAAGAGTCAACACAAGATGAAAGGCTCAGCTCCATTGGTGGCTCTACAGTACCTCTTTTAGGTGTCAATCAAGTTGCGTCTGGCGCGCGATCAGTGTGGTGCAGTACTTACACCTCACTTGGCGGCATTGATAAAAATTGAGATTTCCGTCAACCTCGCCCCTACTTCTTGGATCTCGATACGCGCGCTTTTTGAAGGAACTTACTTATCAGGGTTCAGGAGGAGTAGCATAAGCAGCTGACTGTTTCGGTGCCTTTACTAGATGGGTGGCCTAGCACTGCTGGTGCGCTAAACTAGAGAAAGTGAAGTGCAGGTAGCTTGCAAACATTTTTTAAAATTTATTCTTCTCATGTTTCTTCTCGTATGTCTGTGTTTCTTTACAGTTTTGTTAATGCTTTATCGAACTTATTTTTGAAATTTCTTAAGTATACATATTAGGAGGTAAACGCATATTAAGCAGTGGTGAAATCTAGCACATTGACAAACGTGTTGATTAATTATCTCTTTAAAAGCATAAATTATAGTGATTCTATTTACAAATAATTTGGCCGCACTACATATTGATATGTACATATTTTATACTTTGACCGGATAGCTCAAACGATCCTGCTCCTTAGCCTTCGCCGGCTCCCTTCGTTGGTCTCTTCTTCGTCTACGGCTCCAAAAAATTGCTGCACGCCTCTGTGGATCTCGTCGGCTATGGGGCCTAGCCGACGCCACCTCACCACAGCGGCCAACGAAAGCATCAGCAGGAACATCAAGGTCGCACCGTATTAAATATCAGGTTGATGAACAACCTGAAATTTACACCTGTATTACAGCTACTGCTATCAACTCTACAATGAGAAAACCTACCATTGCTCGTTGAAGCAAGCGCAGCCCATTTTCTTAGTTACCTCTCTCGCGATACTTATTGCGACTATAATCGTTGATTTCATCTTTAATAAGGAATAACAGAGCAATTTACTCTAACTTCAAGGTCATAAACACGATCATTTACATATGTGCTTATGCCGTAGAACACAAACAAAACATTCAGTAAAAGAATAAGAGAAATATTCATTCATTTACCTGGCTATTAGCACATCCTCCTCATCTTCGTTACCTTTCTCCACGCAATCTTCCACGGCGCACTGGCCCCTTCCCACGAGGTGACACAAGGCTTTGATGCGAGGCACAATCTTCTTTCATCTACAGCAGCAGGAGAACAGAAGCGCCCCGAACGTCACCACTCCTCCTAACACGCCAGTCCCAGCTGCTATCACACACCTAAATCCACGATGAATACACATGCCTCTTCACGGAAGCGCGACATCACCACTTATTAGATCTGCACCAATCGTTTCACTGACATAACTCACCACCACCATGTCCGACATGGGCATCCGAAAATTTTGCTAAGCTCGTCTGGAAAGAAAGTGAAACCGGAAACCTCATACATCTTCTTTTTCCAGATCTCAAGATGCGCACTAAAATGACTCATTTCGAATACAGCTATTTCTCTTCGGTAATTCAGTGCACTATCATAGCGTAAGAGTTGTAATGGGAGACAACAATAAATTATATAAGATGAAGAAAAACAGCCGATTCTTGCGGGTGGAGCAGAGATCAATTGCTATCCATGGCTATTGCTTGCTATGCTCCCTGGGTCAACTCCTCCCACAGCTTTACAGTACCTGAGGATATTCCGCCATCAGCTGTACCTGCTTCTATAAGATAGTGCATTTAGGAGAGACGCGGGACACGCTTACGAGTGTGCGCAGGGGCTACATGCATTACACTGGAGACGCAGACATGTAGCCTTCTCAATGAGTGTGCACTGATTAGTCGGAGACGCAGACATGTCAGGGTCAGGGTCCGTTTTCCATCGATGAGGCAACACCAGGCAAAGCTAATAGCGAATTAGCTAATAACCGTTCATTACCACACAAGAATGTTACTCTATCGCTACATGTTCATCAATTGGAAAAAAATCTCGTTTCTGCACTGCCCATTTCTCCCTTATCGTCCCTTAACTGAAACGTAACAATTAGCTGTGAGAATCAAGCAAAATTAAGTTAAATTCCGTTTCGTTCCTGCCCTTAGACGAAAAATAATAATAGAAGTAGATGGTGAAAAGCGCCTTTCCCGGAACTCGTCAATAAGGAAAAAGGGCGCCCAATATGGAATAATCGAAGAAGGTACACTTACCTTCTGTAATGTGAGGACCCCTCCCCCTTCCGGTCTACGACCCCTTCATTTTGGCCACGATTGAGGAGTTTGGGAAACTATGTGAACTATTAGTGTATGAGGCGTATAAGTTAACTGCACTAACTTTTGAAAATTCCCCTAATTTGCTTAAAATCCCGCACCTTTGTGTGAGCCCTATAGTATCGCACAACTTTTTTTCTTGTTCGCGCTGTTCGTGCTCCATTTTTTCTTCACTTCTACATCGACGAACCCGTAACCTGGCGGTTCCACCTTTGCAGGCTTCCTTTATTCATCTCTTCCAACTTCCGGGTAGTGAGATGTAAGGGCTTCGGGTGATACCTATCCCGTTTTTGCGTCGATTTTCCGTTGGTTCTCACCTTTCCCGCAGTCATTCTCTCACCCAGATGTGTGCGTAGACGTCTTCCAATACACTGATACATGCGTCCTCAAGTATGTTTTATCCTCCACATACTGTCAGAATATTATATACGACACCGCACGGTTCACGATGGATGAGGCATCCAAAGCTTACGTAGTCTCTTTGCTGAAGTCCGGATTTAAGTACAATCAAGATGTGAAAAATGTTATGGACGCCATTAGAGACACGGGCACAACCCATACGCTACTATACTATACCACTACCGGAAATACAAGGTGAGCTTTCTTTTTCACTCATGCTTTTGTTTTTACTCAGTATTTATATTTATGCCCCAGGACCATAACGATAAGGCTGATTCCCATGACGTCAATGCTGAATAAGTGAAAATACGCATCAGAGGTGAGAACATCGACGACGGCATACGTGTGCCGTTCTGCAACAAATGATGCAAGCGAGAGTTTCGTAATATGTATCGAAATCATCTACTCATTCATTGTTAATTCGAATTTTGTCACAGTGTTCATGGCACCTCCCCTACGAAAAACCTAACTGGAGAAGTTAACATCGTGTGCCGTATGCTTGGATGAACTCTACAATCCTACACCGTACTGGCTACAATTGACAAAGGTCGTCGTCGTTGATGAATGGGGCAGCTTACCCGTGGCTTACCTTCTATCTATAGGTTAGTGCAGTTAACTTATAAGCTTCATATGCTAATAGTTTGTTAATGATTTCCCAGAATGACAGGAAACGAAGTGGCGTCATAGATGTAATAGACGAGAGCCGGGGGTCTCCTAAATGAAGCGGTTTGAGGGGTCCGAGGCTCGTCAATCGTGTTCAAAGTGAAGGGAGTTGCTGACCGTTAGAGGGCGGGGGTAGGGGGTCCTCACATTACAGAAGGTGTTCTTCTACGATTATTCCATATCATCTAATTCTATTATTATTTTCCGTCTAAAGGCAGGCAACGGAACAGAATTTAACTTAATTTTGTTTGATTTTCACGGCTAATTGTTATGTCTGGGTTATAACATCGACGATTAGAGGGAAATGGGCAGTGCAGAAACGAGATTTTTCCTTGTTCATGAATATGTTGCAATAAATCAACATTCTTGTGTTGAAATGAACGTTTATTATCTATTTGTTCGCAAGTAACTTTGTCAGGAGCTACGTGATCGATGAGCAATGGGCCCTGACACGTCTGCGTCTCCGATTAATTAGCGCACACTCATCGAGAAGGCTACATATCTGCGTCTCCAATGTAATGCATATAGTCCCTGCGCACACTCGCAAGCGTGTCTCCTACATGACGGAATATCCTCAGCTACTGTAAAGCTGTGGGAGGAGTTGACCCAGGGAGCATAGCAAGCAATAGCCATGGATAGCAATTGATCTCTGCTCCACCCGCAAGAATCGGCTATTTTCCTTCATCTCATATAATTTATATGTAACTGTCTCCATTACGACCCTTATGCTTTATGTGGTATCATGATAGTGCACTAAATTACCGAAGGAAGATAGCTGTAGTCGAAACGAGCCATTTTTATGCGCATATTGAGATCTGGAAAAAGCGAAAAAATGTATGAGATTTCTGGCTTCTCTTCCTTCCCAGACGAGCTTAGGGAAACTTTCGGATGTTCGTGATTAGCATGGTGGTGGTGAGTTAAGTCACCCAAACGATTAGTGCAGATCTAATGAGTGATAGAGTCGCGCGTCACTGAAGAGGTATGTGTATTCGTCGCAGATTTAGGTGTGTGATGACAGCTTGGACGGGCGTGCTGGAAGCAGTGTTGACGTTCTGGGCGCTTCTGTTCTCCGGCTGCTTTAGATGGAACAAGCTCGCATCGAAGCCTTGTGTCACCTCTTGGTAAGGGTCCGTCGTGGAAAATTGCGAGCAGGAAGGGCAGCGATGAGGAGGATAATAATGAGAGAAATTGAATGAATATTTCTCTTATTCTTGTACTGTGTGATCTGTTTGTGTTCCACGGCATAGGTATATATGTAAACGATCCTGTTTATGATCTCGAAAATAGAATAAAATGCTGTGTTATTCCTTATTAGATGGGATCGCGAGAGAGGTTGCTAAGAAAACATAGGTGGAATACCCTGAGAATGAGTCTCACCCAACCTTCATTTTTTTGGCCAACCCTGGGTGGAACCATCACTTTGGGCAGATTTAGTATAGGCCACTGTGGTGGAAGCTGTGTAAAAAAATTATCCTGAGCATTCGTGGTATTTACGTTTTTGACAGCGTTATTTTCTAAAAACTGGAGAAGTGTTGAGGAAACATGATTAAGTGGTAGTGGTAGAGTAACAGTACTACTGGAAAATAATCAGAGATTGGAGCTGAAGGGAATTTATTAATGAGAATCGATCCGAGAAAAAATGAATTTTTTTAAAATTTTCAACCTTTATTTTCAGAAACATCCGGGACCTGGCTGCAAAACTCTAATGTGAAAACAAGTAAGCACAATATAGTGACTTTAAAGGAAAATTCACTTCATGCATAGATTGCATATTGTTATCAGAACTGCGTGCCAAATTTCTGAAAAAAATGCAGACGCGCAAAAGTAGGGCCCGCGCTGCGCCCCGTCTTGGGCGCAGAAGCGAACCTTTTTCAAATGTCAGGTTGCTAGAAATAGAGCAAGATTTGCTCTTTCCAAAGATGTCCAAGTTTCCCTGATTGCTTTTGAATCCACGTCGAAATTTTTCTACTAATTTGGGCTATTTTCGAACTTTGAGTGGATTTTTCAGGATTCGTTGAAATCCTTTTCCGGATGTCAGGTTGCCAGCGTGTTCAGCTGACGATTCTGCATCGACTGATACCTGGATGCAGGATGGAAGTTCGCTGGCAAGCTCGGAATGCCGGTTGGTGAGAACGCTATAACGGGCATTCTCATCGCCAAAACGAGGAAGTACAGAGAGTGAAGAGACGCAGACAAGGGCAAATGAGAACGCCCGTTATAGCGTTCTCACTAATCGCCATTCCGAGCTTGCCAACGAACCTCCATCCTGCATCCAGGTATCAATCGACGCAGAATCGTCGGCTGAACACGCTGGCAACCTGACATCCGGAAAAGGTTTTCAACGAATCCTGAAAAATCCACTCAAAGTTCGAAAATAGCCCAACTTGGTACAAAAATTTCGACGTGCGTTCAAAAGCAATTAAGGAGGTTTGGGTATCCCTGGAAAGAGCAAATCTTCCTCTATTTCCTAGCAACCTGACATTTGAAAAAGGTTCACTTCTGCGCCCAAGACGGGGCGCGGCGCGGGCCCTACTCTTGCGCGTCTGCATTTTTTCAGAAATTTGTCACGCAGTTCTGATAAAAATATGCAATCTATGCATGAAGTGAATTTTCCTTTAAAGTCACTATATTGTGCTTACTTGTTCTCACATTAGAGTTTTGCA
>JARK01001377.1:154027-185304 GCA_000688135.1 Ancylostoma ceylanicum
CCCCCCCCCCCCCGGTCGACGGTGACGTTCACTCAGCCAACCGCCATTTTTCTCCCCAACCTTCACTTCCACGGACCCGTTCTCACAATTATTCCACCTATGTAAGAAAATGGGCTGCGCTTGCTTCAACGAGCAATGGTAGGTTTCACATGATACAGCTGATAGCACCCGCAGTGACTGGAATACAGATGTGATTTTCAGGTTGTTGATCGGCCTCGGTATTGTATACGGTGCGATCATGATGTTCCCTCCGATGCTTTCGTTATTCGATGTGGTGAGGTGAAATCCGCTCAGCTTCATAGGCAATGAGATCCACAGAGGCCTGCAGCGATCTTTTAGAGCCGCCGACGAAGAAAAGACCAACGCAGGGCGTCGGCGAAGGCTAAGGAGCACGGCCGCTCAAGCTATCCAGTCAATGTGTAAAATAGGTATACATCGATATGTAGTGCAATCATAATATTTGTAAATAAGAGTACTAGATTTTGTGCCTTCGAAGCGATGTTGTAGTGTTCTTAGCATAAGGAAACATCGAGCTAGAAACTGATTGGTTGAAATCGGGTTTTCAGGGGTATGCTCGGAATACGGAGTGTGCGGAAGAAAGAGGAAGAACGAAAAGCCCTGCTGCGCCGAGAACTCTTAAGTCTTTAGTAGTGCCGGGCATGTGAGATGTGGCGTTTGACAATGCAGCAGATGTAGTGGTGGTGAACAGGAACGCCCGCACAACGAAAAAGAGCACCTTCACTTCTAAAATGTTACAATCTTGCCAACAGCGTATAATTAGGCCCAGCATAGTTTCGGTGGCAGTGGATGGGAACACGCTTAATCTCAAGGAAAATCTATACCTGAAATCTGGAGGAAAATCTATACCGTTCTGCAGTCCCATTTGCATTTATCTTTCTAAATGTTTTTGTTGTGTTTGGACAATCGTTGCCCCATTCGCCTGCACCCCTATGATTTGCAAACTGCTGCTGGTCGCTGCAGAGAGGGATCGCTGGCGCGGTCCCTAATACAGCCTTGCGTTGCCTGCGGTCTCGCGCCGCTATATCGATTGTAAAAAGATCCGGATAATTTCTGCATAGTACACAACAGATGCGCATGTAAACAATTTATGTACACATTGAATATGATTTTTAAGCGGTGCTATTCTCAAATGAATTGGTAAAAACTAACAAAAACACATTCATAAGAAACTGTTGTCAATAGATAGAATTCTAAGTAAACCTATGATACATATAGCTATCTAATTAAGTTATCATACATCGAATTAACGCGGTCGAAACCAATCGTCAGATTCATCACTGTCGCTACCACTCGTCTTTCTGTTTTCAATAGCTTTTTTTCTATATGGATTTTTCTCTATGATGTTTCCATCACGTGCAGAAACTACTGGAGGCATTTTCCACTGAACTTTCTCTGCTGCACACTTCTGGAGTTAATTGACGCCAATACGCTCGGATGGCGTTCTCCAGCTCCCCAATTGTGCGAACATGCTGTCTTCTGACTGAGGAGGTGAGTAAAATTTTCTTGCTTCAATTTTCGACCTATTTTAGGTTTATTCCCTTAAACCACGGTACTTTGCACCGTTTTGCGACGTTACAAAGCATACAAAATTGAAGATTAATGAAATAAAATCGAATGTCGATGCCGCAATATCTCGATATACAAATTTATATTATTAAACTAATAAACATAGGCTCATAAATGAGGGTATTCGGAGAATATCAAAAGCAAACCACGTTGAAGACTTCATGCTTCCCCAGACCAGCTCAATAGGGTTCAAATCTGGAGATTCTGCAGGCCAATCGATTATCTACACGCTCCACTGCTGAAGGCGCCTCGTAGTGTAGACGCTCTTGCGCGAATGTGCACCAGTCGTGCAAAACCTATGAACTCTCATTTTTATTGAGAATTGGAGCGGCGAAAAAATTATACAAACCATTGAATCTTTTCGCAATTTCGAATAATATTTAAATATTTCGCAGTACAGCTTGGAATCCATCCGAACAGATCCGTTGAATATGGCCAGATCCGTTGAATATGGCGAGATCTGTAGCACCTCTCACTGAAATTCGTCCCCAGACATGGAGCTTGGCTGGGTGTTTTGCACGGTTCCTGAGCCTTGCGATTTCTTTTCCAGACTCGATGTAGCAATATTTTGTTGAGCATGAGTGACTCACTTGAGTTGTCGGGATATTTGGGAGAATTCCTTCCAACGAAAATGATTCACGTAATCCAAAATCCAAATAAAAGAAATCCAGAAAAAAATCCAACGAAAAAAAATTCCAACGAAAATGAAAACGATTCACGTACTTTGGAAAAATGATTCATCGCTGAAAATAAAATCCAAAAAGCGTTCTCCTTCTGTTCTCATTTCTTCGCAAAATTTCAATCTCCTAGCTGTATTTTCTTCCTTCATCATCTGGCAGTACTTCGTCGAAGCTCGCTTGGAGCCCAGCTGATCTCTCAAGAACTTTATCTGCGTTCTACCAACAGAAATCCTGCGAGCCCTCAGGCGTGTGGAGATTTCTGCAGCAGTAGCGGTGCTATCTCCTCGGTAGCTGTTGCAGATCTCATTCTTGATCACTTCCGTGTTAGCTCAAGGAAATCATTTTGTTCATTACCTATGGTAGTCAATATTGTTTAGCCAGCGAGATCGTTTTTACCCGTAAGTTTTCGAGAATGATAAGGGACCTTCTTTGTTAGACGCTCCGACGACGAATAAAATTTACGGATAAATTTTCTGAATGCGTGACTGGATACTGATGTATCTTTCTGCTACACCAGTATCCTTGACAGAAATCACACCTAAAGGAGAACCAATGAGAAACACTATTTACCTCCTTCATCGTCCTGTGGATATAAGCGACAGATTGATTAGCTCGATGGAGAGGCAAGATAGTGTCCAAGAAATCTGCTGCAGGCCTAGTAGGTGAAGTGATAACTGTTGCAGCGCAATGCCGAATAGGAATATGCAATGACATAGCAGTTAGTTATCCTCGTTTCGCCTGAGAGGTGTTAACACCTCAGGAATCCCTTATGGATATGCCCCCGCCTCGGACAGCACTGAGCGGGTTGTAAGGTCATAGACACGGCTGGAAGTGGTCTGGCTAATCTTTGTATATAAGCGAAAAATGCCAACGATACTACAAGCATCTCACCAACACTGACGAAGTTCGCTACCGTATTCTTTCCCAGGAGCAAGATTTCTGACGTCGTTTGAGGATGTAATCGGCAATGCTTCTGTTGGACAGCTAACCAAGGTTCGATGGCACGGCAGAGTGTACACAGCAAAGGTGAGTCTACCTCTAATTTTCTCGCATCTCATTTGATATGACCATCTGATCCTGAATTTGAATCTGCTGCAGAGTTTCTTTCTCGCTCTTCCACATACTTGTTCACACCTTATGTCACCCCCTCCGATCAGTAGAAAACTCATAATTTCTGATTCTGGGAAGAATGGAGGATGTGGCGCTCTGTCCACGCAGTTCTTCACCAGAAACATTCCAAGTTTCACAATCTCTGGAACAGAGCGCTTGAAACCGTAAAAAAAGCAAGCCGAACTCATTTTTTGTCTTACTACTTTTTTAAACTTAAAAATGATGAAGTTCATTTTTCTCTCTTCCATTTACTTCTTCACATCTTACGTCACCCCTCCGACCAATAAAAAACTCATAATTTCTGATCCTGGAAAGAACGGAGCATGTGACGCTTTCTTCAGGCAGCTCTTTACCAGGAAACGCTACCGACTTCACGATCTTTGAAATGGAACGTCTGAAAACGTAGAAATGCAAGACAAACTCATTTTCTGTTCTGCCAACTCTTTCCTCTGATTTCCTCTCCAATCAATAAGAATTTTTGATCCTGATTCTTGAACCCAGTGCTGCAAGAATTTTTCTGGATTGCATCTTGTGCAGAAACGTGAAGCATTTTCGATAGACTACTCTCACCTCCCCAGCTATCCATCCTTTACAATAGAAACCTGATCATGTCTACGTCCGCTCACCGTTACACTGCAGTTTCGCTCTGGCCAGATATTTTCTATTGTACGTCATAGAACTGAGAAAAAACTTGTGCTAATTTTTTCGACGGATTTCTTCGAAATCGTTTTTTCTGAAAATCCCATCTTAGGTACTTTGGGTAGGGGATAAGGAACACTGCAAAAGAGAAATTAAGAGCGTCTCCCTTCAAGGTGAATTTGAAAATCCCGTCTTCAGCAGATGTTATGGAGAAGCAGACGTCGCCTCGTATACTCTTCCCGCCATTTTTCCTCACTTTTTTATATATAGTGACTCTTTCGTTTTTAGACGGTCCACATCGCAGAATATATGGACAGATAGAGAGCTGCTGGAAGGTCTTAACAATTCTGTGATCAGGTGGGCCGGACACGTGATGCGCCTAAACGACCACTGTTGGACGAGAGCCGTCAGCGACTGTACTCTGCGGAACGTAAAGCGCACGACAGGAAGAACACCGACCCAATGGTCAGACTTCTTCACGAAGTAGTTTAAAGAACGATGTGATGCTCTTCGTGTCTCTCGAACGGACAGAACGCATTGGACTACCCTGGCACGTGAGAGGGACAAATGGAAGGATTGCTGGCGCTCGCTCGGTTCACCCGACGATCAACAGGAGTCAAGGTGATCAAGGTTCCTATTCTTAAATGGGACACTATTTAGTTATACCTTATCTATCTATCGTAAAACATATTCCGCACTAGCTATTTTTGCTGTTCTTACTCGAGAAAGTTGAAATGAAGGGAGAAGATTGCATTCAAGTTCTTCAAACCCAAGAATATTGCAGGTAAACTAGGAAAAAAGTTGAACAATCACTGGGCGATGAACTTTGAGAAACATTCATACACATGTTGAGAACATTCATACACATGTCTTTCAGAAGCTCATAAAAAGTAGAAATTGCACAGAAAGAATCATCAAAAACTTGTGAGAAGTTCACTAAAGTTAGAAGTTCACTCTACATCATCGCAGCAGAGCAACTAAATTTCTTTTCGAACGAGGGAATCAGGATGATACCAGAGACGCCTACGATTACCTGAATTTTCTTTTGCATGTATTGTCAGTAATATATAAGCACAGTGCCACTCACCTCGACGACGATGCGCTGGCTGTCTCCAATATCAGCCCAGCGTTATCGGTTCGTCTCCATATGCGGTCATCATATCTCTCTTCTTGCTTACCAGTTTTCTCAGTCCTTAACACATCCAAGCTGAGGGGGTTACACGATTTTTAAATGCTTCACTCCAATATCTATATTGTGATTCCTGTGATTTTCTCAATCCATTTTCAAAAAAAAACTATATTCCAGTGAGACGTAGACGCTCCTCCTTGAGGAGCTCACTACTTTCCACGTTCTCCATAAAACGTGAGGCAACTGACCGGAGCGTCGTTGACACCTTCGCTTCCGTACGCAGTCGCCATCCTTGCGATAGTACCCGCGCTTGCATACACAGGCTGGAGTAGTACATTTCTGGGAGCATTTGGTCTTCTGTAACCACAACATCGAATGGTGAACTTTGGAACTTCCGGTGAACAATTAGTTAAAATGTCAACAGAACCAACCTTCTTAAACAGATTCTCACATCTTGCTTCGCACGAATTGCCGCAGTCATTGTACTCTTCGTTTTGTCCGCAAACTGTAATGGACTCATAATAACAAACATTGATTATGGATTAGGGATTGAGGATAGTATCCAGAACGTTAACAAAAGTAATGGTGTTGGTGAATGCCTTACTCAGTGCAGGTATGCAGATCACTTTGCCGTCTTCAACAGAGCACGCTTCGGTCTCCTTGCATGGTGGAGGCGATGCAAAACATGCTGCGTCTAGAAACACAAATGTAACATTGAATACTTATGTAACACATTACATATTATTCCCAGACTTTTTACTTTCTGGAGAACTTGAAAGTATAAATCCTTATAACCCTCGATTGGATTCTTGTATCATACGAATGTCATAAATCCAAACGAACACCAACAAACCGGGGAAGCAATCCTGTTCCAGAACACAGTGTCCGAACGCATCACGATAGTAACCTTCGTTGCATGCGCATGATGGCCACGAACACACGTCCGGAACGCCGCAGGTGAGATTGCCCTGAATAATTTGCGTTAGCTAGATCACTGATCTATCGCTATAAAAAAGAATTTAAATGCTGACCAAAACTGTGATCAGGCAGAGACCCTCGCAGAGGGATCCGCATTCCTGACGCGTTTCATTCTGAGGACAACCTGAAAGACAGACATTTGTGTGGTTCAAGTAATGAAATATATCAGAATCAGGCCCAGGCCACGTTTCTGGTGTAGCCGTTACAGGAAATATTGCTGAGTTACTTGAGTGGTTCTGAATAAGTTTTTTTTTCTCTGAAAGCCTTGCACCAAATTTTACACTTTTTCCAAACAATTACAATTTTTTTTGTTTGTTGCGTCTGAGCCGTCACCAAGATTGATGCAGAACTTTCTTCGGCCAACGTTTCGGCTTACTCGTCTTCGTCGGACCGTGGAAAGTAAAGAACAAATGCAATCTACATCCAGAAACGTCTTATCGCCTACAGAAAAATTGCAACAGGTGTCAAAGAAAGGCAACCGTCCGGAAAAAAATATTGCTACTACAGTTTTTCTAGTCTAGACTGTTGCCGTTGTTCGACACGTGTTGAAATTTTTCTGTAGGCGATGAAACGTTTATGGGGGTGGATTACATTTGTTCTTCACTTTCTAGGCTCTGATGAAGGCGAGTAAGTCGAAACGTTGGCCGAAAAAGTCCTGTATCCATCTTGCTGACAGGACAGAAGCAACAAACAAGAAACTACCTATTATGCCAAGATTCATTGAACGTCGAACATGGAAGCTACTACTAATCATAACATTATTGCTCATAGATAGAAGCTGGTCTGCAAATTTTTACGGTTGAGGAGTTGTAATAAGTGCGTGCAAAAGTTCCGGGGCAGTTGGTGGTAGTTCACTATTTAACATAGTTCTGCTTGTTGTGATTGCGATATCCTGCATCGGTTTTCATGACCGCTGGTAGCCTGGAATATCTGCAGCCCACACCACTTTCGGGTCGGATCTGTGTCACAGCGTCGCTATGTTTTGGGTATAAAACCAACGCTATGTGCATTCAACAATCTCGTGAAATTTTCCTTTATGAATTCAAATCTGGAAGACCAGCGATGAGGGCGGTCTCCATCATCAGATTATACATATGTGAATAGAGTGTCCTCTGCAGAATACCAGGAGCTCGTAG
Organism: Ancylostoma ceylanicum; assembly: GCA_000688135.1. NCBI lineage: Eukaryota > Metazoa > Nematoda > Chromadorea > Rhabditida > Ancylostomatidae > Ancylostoma > Ancylostoma ceylanicum. The sequence goes on from JARK01001377.1 coordinate 161,287, forward strand.
GTCCTCAGATGGAAACTCGGGTAATGAGGAAGAAAAGAAAGAAAAAGAAAATATAAAAGCTTACTGGTGATCTTCTTCTGGCAGTACGGCAAACCGTGGTCCAAGGCACAATCCTCATCAGACGCACATGAGAAGGTGTCGCACGGATTGGGAACTGGAGAAAAGAGTATATGGATATCAACTATTCCCATTTTAACTACCGGGATTGGGAAACTTCGTCACGACTAACACACCTGGCAGACACCTCGCCTTCCCTTCAATAGGAATGCAACGCCATCCTTGACCGCAGTTAGCCTTTTGACATACTCCATCTGGAAGAGAAATCGAGATGAAGTGACAGTTCTCAAGCTACACACAAATCGCTGCAGAAAAGAAGATCAAACATTGTGGAGATTCAAGATGGTGTAGTGGTGGGCAGAAAAAAAGGAAGGGAGTGTTGCAGCTCCGAACATGATAAAAGTACTGACTATTGAAAATCTCACTCACTGGTTGATTCGTCACGAAACCTAATCGTTCTCCTCGCGAATTTATCACCTGAACCATTGCAATAGTATGTAGACCGAAATTCCCTGGACTATCTCTAAGGACCACTCACCTCTTTTCACCGACTCTACAATTGAGTATAAACTCAACAGCAACACCTAAACATAAATACTGGGACGTTTCTACGATGAGGAGAATTCGAAACGATTCTTATATGAGCACAAAAGCTAGCATTTCGCTGAGCCACCTCTCAACTCACCAAATGGTGCAGGATTGACCACATGCTGCAGCTCTAGTTCGAGAACAAAGAGGCTTTATATCTCGGCATGGGTGGGACGATTCGATTACATGGTCATCGTACCGCGCGATTATTACCAGTTATTCTGGTAGCTGAAGCGGCGTTGGGGTCAATTAGCTTTCATCTTCAGGGCTAGGAACAGGTTTCCCTCCATATGCAACAGTTCTCGTCTGTTATATGAGGAATCATAATCGAGTCGGCTCCCCTGTGGAAATGTCGGCTCCGTGGTACATATGATTTCATGAGTGTGCTATGTTTTCAAGGTTTTGCCAGATGGGTCATGCAGGCTGTTCTCTGTATATTTATATGCTCACGGTAACCCCGATTCACTGGTGCTCTACGCGCTGATAGACACCTCCGCGCAATTGTGAAGCGTTGAGAAACGAGAAAGGAAATACGCCTCTGTTGTATATTTATATGTATAGGTATTTCGTGACGCTTGATTTCATAACTGTATTGTTTTACACTGCTTGTTTTGCGACGTTGATGGTTATCGGAATGATGTTCCATGTTGAGATACGGGGCATGCATCATTTAATTTACAGTGGGCGGCGACAGTAGCCTTTTCGTGGTCTAGAAAAGTACGCGATGCTACGGCGCCGCTCAATGTGGACACGCCGTGGCGGTCCCGGGTTTTCTTGGTAGTTGGTCACATCTGATGTTACCTTAGAAGAAAACTAACTAATTATCAAGAACAATGACTGGACTTCCTTAGTAGATGAAGGGAAAAATGTTGATGTTATCTACTTTTACTTTTGTAAGGCGTTTGATAAAGTATCTCACGAAAAACTACTATATAAGCTATGTAGAGTAGGTGTCCATCCTAGAATAGTCTCCTGGATAAAAGCGTTTCCAATCAGCTGCAATGCATTCAAAAGAATGGTCGAGCATTGTCTTAGCCCGTAGTGCCTTGGACGTCCGAGTTTTAGTTGTTTTATGTTATGTCGCAATTGTAACAGTTGCTGTAGTTGTGCTGTCCTGTTCTCTTTTTTTTAATTTTAGAATTCTTTTTATAAGCACATAAGTGTAAGCTTATGTAATAAATAAATAAATAAATAAATAAATAGATAAATAAATAAATAAAAGAATAAATAAATGTATAAGAAACTCCATAGTTTGGGCGCTGTAGCGTTTGGGATCAGTCTAAACAGGGGCGTGGCCTATGATGATGCCCTATGGATTTACATGTGCTACGCTGCTTCTGCGCTCAGCTACACAGACTCACGAAGAAAAGTGGTTAATGAACGTTTTGACAGCTTCTACTTATAAGCAACGATTGAGATTTAATTAAAGTTATCATTTAAAGGGTCCGTTCGAAGAAGGAGATTCGAAATTTCACTAAATACTTGAATTTAGACCACATACACTGGCAGAAATTCCGCAAAGTCTTCCAAAAATTAGTGCAGTGGGGTCATTTCACGGGGTAAACACAAGAAATTACTGCTATTGGACGAAAGTGACATCATGTGACAAAATGGACACTGATTTTGTAATCAGAACAAAATGTAGCCCTCTATATAAAATTTGGGTAAGATTTCAAGTATTAAGTCTGTAAGTATTACTGCACTCTGCGTGAGCCTGCGTGTCACTTTGCGGCGGCGCAGAGCGTGCGTATCCGCGGGGCATCGTCGGCCACATCCCTCTCGTGGCTGATCCCAAACGCGCGCCCTCCACAGTTTGTTGTCCTGGAGGGGATTCCTGCTTAAGTGGCGCAGTCGCGCCGCGTGATTTTCGGGGCCGCAGAGGGGTCACCGCCAGCGACGCCTACAGTACTTCTAGATAAAGACGGTAACGTCCCCAAATATACGCATAACTTGGCACCTATCAAAACACAGAGGTCTGATAGCTTGTTGGTAAGGCGACCTTTCTTCTCAATGATGCATACCGGCCTAGCATCATGCAGCTCTTCCAGGCCCGTGACAACTGAGTATGACAAACGGATAACGCATCATGTTTCCTAAGCACCTTTTTTTATTGGCTACAATGTTCTGGGAGTTATCATACTATAGGAACAGCCGGAATGCGAATCCTGAGCCGTATTCACAAGTTGAAGCTTGGTATAGTTTGGTTCTGAAGGAAATTGCTCCCCACCCACTCTATGAGATGCATATTTTTTTTCTCTTATGGTATTAAAATACAGTTGTGGTGATTCCTACGATCAGTCATGCTTCGACGAGGAAAGCTTCATTTGCGACCGACGATGCTTTGAAAAAAAGGAATGTCCTTGAGAAGGCCAGCCGTCACCGGTTTTTGGATTCCTACACAATACCATCAGAGCGCACGGAGAGCAAAGGAACACCCTGTATAAGAACTGCAGGTAGAAGGAATTTCACCTTACCAGATCTTCTTGTTTGAGAATCTGCTTTATTATTATTAGCAATCGTAACAATAAGGAATAACGAAAAATTATTAGGATTGGAACCGTCTTTTCTTGTAGGGATTGTTGTTGTCTCCGCTATACCCGGTCGGCGATGGCTTTCTGGAAAGCGCCATTTAAATCATGAACATTCGAGTAAAATGAGTAAGTTAAGTACCAACTTTGGACAAGAATTCTTAGGTACACATGGGCCTCCTCGCTTCAGACGGAGATATCCGTCGTTGCAGACACAAGCTGGTGGCGCGCATACTTCAATGCAAGGCAATTCTCGTTCCTAAAGGACTAGTGGGTTAGCAGCTAGGTACTGTTGGGCAGAACAAGACGTTTAGCTGACACAAGACATGGCACAAAGACACCTCCAGCATCAGAGTTTGTGTAAGAAAAGTTTGCCTTACCTTGAGTAGAAAAGTTTACCTTACCTTGTTCAATTGTTCATCGCAACTCAATTCGCACAGATCTCCGCATGCACTTCCATGCTCGTTTGGTGGACAAGCTGCAAGAAGCAGTGTTTAGAGAACTTTAACTCTCATTAAAAAAAAGCTTCAGATAGGCTGAGGGATTGAAAATGCAGGTTAAATCTTGACAAAAATCTAAAGTATTGAAAAAAAAACAGGTGAACAAGTCCATCAAATGATTATATGGTTGGGGACAACAGTGAGCCTAACGAGGGGTTGGCACTTTAGAGTTACGATTTCAAGTTATTGGATCACCAAGTTCTGATCGTCCTATTATGGACAACTACCTGTCCCCTCCAAGAGCTGGGTGCACTACTAACATTACCCAGGGTAAACGTATTGACCGCAGCGTCAACGAAGGGTAAATTTGTGGGCTGTTAACAGGTCTACCCAGGATAATCTTAATGGACGGACCTACTGCAGTAGCATGTAGTGACTATTAGCATGCTAGTTATCACCCACAGCTACATGCAAGCCATGAGAATCAGGTGCATATGTAACAGAATTGTTGCACTTGTTGGGGAATTTCAACTCTGGATTGCCTAGACGCGATGGTTTACCCTCAAATTTCACTCCCATTTCCTTGTCTTCTCATGAACGAGATGTCTTTAAACCCACTCGTTGAGCACAGCCGTTCCAGCACACATTTGCCGAGACTGTTGCGATAGTATCCGTCCTCGCAGACGCACGCCGGCTCAGTGCAAGGTGGCTTGCACTTTACGGGTCCCTGAAAATGTATGAAGTTCTCATTTGGGGACTATGAATTTTGCGAGTAAAGGCCCTAAGTAGGGTTGCACAGTCCCACCTTGCCAGCCTGTGTGCAGCTGTTTTCGCAATGTCTGCCGCATTTGTTGACTTTCTCGTTTTCGCCGCATTCTGAAAAAAATCACAGTACCCAACACATGAATTCAGCGCCTTCACAAAAATATTTGGCAGCACAAGAATACCCAACACCATTTTCTAATTATATTAGCAAACATTTTCCATACTTAGTACGCAGTCTTTCTTCTCGACACAATCTCCAGCCTCGTTGCGGAAGAATCCTTCTTTGCAAGCACAAGCTTCAGGTGCGCAGATTGGTGGACATGGCCGGGGAATCTGCAGAAACGTGATAATAATTCTTTATGACAGGGATTTCTGAAAAGTTCTCAAGCATTTGTTCCTTTTTCAGATGGCAACTGGTCCAAGTGGCGGACAAAGCTCAAGAATCTTATAAGTCAATTTATGTTCCCCAAGAGAAAAGCTTCCCAGAAGAAGGAGGTCATCTTGCGGTATAGATCTATTTCTTTTAGGCCCTTCCCGAGTAGATGAAAATTCTTATCCGTTTTTTTATTCCTCTACCTAGACTTAGCCCATCTAAGTTTGAGCAGTTTTCAAATTTCAAGGTTAAACTCAAGTTTTCCAATCTTATGGATACCGGCCTACAACCCACTCCACCGTAGGACGACGGAACTATAATACCGGGTATATTTTCTTGTTAGTGAACAACATTCCCTCCCTACTGATGTGCTTCTGAGATTGTGGTATCTTCTCATTTCCATTTTCTTCACGTAAGAGCAGGAATGAACGAAATTCTTCTGATTCATTCAGTTCCTTCAAATTCTCCCTTATTTTATTTTTACTTGCTTATCCTTACTTTTTCGGCTACGGCTATTTAATTACTAACCAAGCAACCGGCTATGACTATTCATTTACCAATAAAAATGTCTACTCACATTCCCAACGTTGCTGCATTTGCCCTCGCAAATATTTCCGCACTGTGCGAACGTTTCATTTACGCTGCATTCTGAAATGACTTTGTTCTAGCCAGAAAAGAGAACGTCCACCTTGGTGAATGTAATAATCCTGACTAGCCGGAAAATACTAGAAACAATTGTCTACCAGGCAATCAACTCACTCATTCCCTTTGGGACACATTTAGCTTCTCCAGACTGCAAGCTGCATTCTTGTCCGCTTGGACAGGGAAAGTTGAAACACGGATTGGGTTCAGCTGTAATTGAGAAAAATAGATACTGCCTGTTTCACCACTCTTGTCACGTGGCAGGCTTCCAAAACGAGGTACATGAGTCTCGCCAGTTGTTAAAGGCGAGACATGGTTTGGCACGGTTCCAGTTACTAATATTAATTAATAATAGTTACAGATACCGCTCAATTCCCATGATTTGACGTGAGATAAAATGCGTGTTGTGTAGCTACACGCGAAACAAATTGATTGCTCTAATTTTTGAAACAGTACGTAGTTGTGTATCCGATATTAGCTTATTTTTGATGAAAACGGTCGAGATCACAGCCTAGCAAGGCATCTAAGCGGAAATGTGCTACCATAAGCAACACTAAGGTAAAAGAAAAAAAATCACATTTCAGTTAAACCTAAATTGAAATTCAATGAAACTTTAGAGTCATTGCGAATATTTTATTTTACGTTGGAAAACTTTCCTCACACACCGATTATCCCTCTTCATTTTCATGTTTTATCCTTCCACCGCACTTCCACCAGTGGCGAACGTAGAGTAGGAGTTTTTGAAATTATAACACCATCACCAAAAGAACATAGAATTAATTTTGCCTTAGTTTATTTCCAATTCCTCCAAGACTGTGGCCTGTCAGTTGATAAAATAAAATTCTTACGTCCTCCAGTCTCAGGCTCGTCGACATATGTCTTGGTGGTTCCTGCTGACTTTGGAGTTGAACCTAAATCCTCGAATAACACCTTATGAATCAAAAACAAATCATGGACATCTCAAATCTCTAGGGACTATACCAAGATAGGATCTACAAAGCCTGTTGTAAGTAATCCACAATCTATGGCATAAACGAGCTCGGCACAGGTTCATAACAGCACCTCGGAGATCCAACGCCAATAAGTCATAGCCGCTAACTCACCTGTTGCTATCGGAATGCATTTAGGTTCTCCTGTTTGCAAGCTGCACTTCTTTCCGTTTGGACAGGGAAAGTTGAGACATGGGTTTTCATCTGCTGAAAACGAAGTTTTATTAGTCATCAATTGAACTACATACTTAGAGTAATTTCAAATGTGAATCCGTCTCAGACAACTTGTTCGCTCTGCTAAAGCAGAACAGAGTTGTCGTGTAAGGGCAGAAAAAGTCAAACGATAAGCTTAGTGACGTACATCCACCAGTTCCAGGCTCGTCCACATATGTCTTTGTGGTTCCTGTAGGCATTGGAGTTGAGTCTAAATAGTCGATTTAGATCACAATCAGAGACGATAGGACACTTTTTATTTGAGAGATTTCGAGTGGAAAAAAAGCCCGATTGAACAGGATTTCAGTAAAGTAATGGATAGAAGAGAGTAATCCCACCACTGGTGTCGTACTCGACGCACACGGCTTCAGCGAAGCATGCCTTGTCAGGAATGCACTCAGTTTCGCGATATTCGCACACAGCTCCTGTGGGGCATACCGTTGTTTCGCAGTTGTTCGCTGCAAATCATACACTTAGTTTCTATGTTTGAAAATTTTACTATTTAACGTTAATTTAGTTAAATTACACTGCAACGGATTGTCACCAGAGTTCGGCTGGAGCTTGACTCAAGGCAAGCGGGGCTTCGTAGATGGTGAGGAGAGCAAAGCGAACTTCGTACTTGGGGAAAAAAAACAAAAGAAGCACATAGCTGCAGTTAGCTAAGTTCTACACAAATCTGAAAAAGAATTCTAGTCAATCAATTTTGATAGGAGTTGCGGCTGAAAAAGTACCTAGCAGTACCTACAACTCTACCAGTACTGAACGGATTCTGCTCAAATTTTGTATTGAGATTAAAGGTACATTGAGATTAAAGGTCAACTGCCAGAGGAAATTGGATTTAATTGACTTTGAAAGGAGATATTGATCAAGAATTCTCTGAACCCTAAATTTACCCTAAAATTTAGGGTTCAACACCGGTCCAGAGAATTTTCATCAAACAACTTTCTTCAAAATCAATTATTTCCAATTGTACCAAGGCGGTTAGCTAGAGCATAGGCTGCTCGTTCCAATGAATAACAAAATTGCCTAGTTCGTTTAGTTCCAGCGAAAATACAACCCTTAACAATGTTCATCTGCACAAGTTCGATTCAACTTCCTTTAATATCTTTCACCAGAATCAATTATTTCCAATTTTATTCACATGGTTGGATCCAGCACCACTTCCTCTTTCGTTCCGATGAAAAGATTCTATAAAAGCTCCTTTATTTTTTCATGATTTTCCACAATATTCTCGGAAGAGAAATTTTGTGTACGTTTCTTAACGTGTTAAGACGTGCTTCTCCACCACTAACACGTTAGCTACATCATGCTGCTAAAGATCGATCAATACCGGCTTCGACTGCTACTCAGACAAAAATGTCAGGACATGCGGAGGACGATAGCCCTCATTTCTTAAGGATGTTTACTGGTCATGCAGTGATAACATTTTTCGGAACATGCGGAGGACGTAGTCGAGGGGTGCGATATAGGCCCGAAAAACCGTCAGGACTTGCGGAGGACCTAGTCGGGGGTGCGGCATACCCCCGAACTCTGATAAAATCCTCGGATGGGTGCGGAGGAACATGGCAGGTAATCCGAGAACCCCCCGATGTTTGACATCACTGTGCAGAGAGTTATGCCTATTTCCCCACTGTTTCTAGCCCTGCACTACATCCTTCTGCTACATTAGAGCCTATACGGGCTTTATTATTGTCATTTCAGCTATAAATCACAATTTACTTGAGGTATCTCTGAAACGTCTCTTTTACAGGGTGGACCTAAAATGTGGTAACAACACACCTTTTGCTTTTTGAAAAGCGGGCTCTGCCCTGAAGTCAAACTTAACTGGGAGGCTGTCTCGAGACGTTTTGCCAGTGCAGTGCTTTAAGCGCTTAGGTTACGTCCGGCTCAAGACTGGGGAAAGAACATATTTTAAGACCTGCTGGGTGTGCCGTGTGGATATCCAATTGCCCAAACCGCAGTCAATTGGGTTAGAAGGTTTTTAAGGCACCCAAGACAGAGGCTTCTACTACTACCCATGTGAATCTGGAATTCTTAGAAAAGTACTTTGAAAAACGAATGATGATTTTGACACTTGCGCCGCGGTTCGCGACTTCACTGAATGTCTCAGGGTCTGATTTCTAGCGAATGGAAGATATTTCAGGAGGTTGTCTGGTTTTCAGTCAGTCGGAGGCAGCAAACATAAACCAGATGACAACTCTTCGAATTACAACGAAATTTATTTTCTTGCTGTCATTTTCTTCGTCATGGCATTTTTGGCCCACCCTGTACAGTGTGACTGATTCAAAATACAGCGCCAATAGCACTGTGCCTGAATTATATAATAGTTGTATAATTATATAATTATAATTATGTAATTATAATTATATAATTATATAATTATAAATTCAGAATTGTGAAAACCATTCGCTGGACATATTGACATTGTGCTTCATTTCACACAGCTATTTAGCACTAGAGAGAAGAGTTTCTACTGCCGATCAATTCACCCAAAATACCCATCATTTTCGTCATGAATCTATCTTTTCGTCATGTTTTAGACGAGCAGCTTTGAAATGTCGTTTGGATGGTAATTTCATGGAAAATGTTAGACATGTACGCGCTCACTGTGTTGGAGAACCCTGGTGCTGACGTGCTTAACCGTCTCTGTGCAAGAACACCTAGAATTGGTGAAATGCAAATTAGATGGCGTACGCGTGGTCAGCCTATTGGGAAACCTCAATGCACATTTCTTCACTGATCCAACAGAGAATTGATAAAATTGAACAATCACTATGCAATTAGTGAGCCTGGACTCCGGTGCAAAATGCGCCTCGTGTTTGTATTCAGCACATCAGGGAAGCGCACATACTAGCTGAACTCACTTTTCCGTGGTCAGGAGCGGAAAGTGGACAAAATACATAAATTGATACCTTCAGATCAAACTGTTGCTTTTTTTTTGTTCGGCGTGTTAAAGAATCCAACAGACATGTTGTCTGCAATCGCTGGGCAAAAACAAGGAAAACCCTATGAAGCCAGTGTAGTTCATGAAACAATGGATAGCTCTCGGAAGGAAGTGTGCTAAAACCTGCATAGCTTTGTAAAGGTAAAGTATCCAAGTATGGTCGTAATTGGTAAAGGTTGGGCCCTATATAACCCCTTTCTCTTGGAGGTGCTCTGTGATAAGAACATTAGTCGATGCCTCAATTAGTCCCTCGGTTGTGGGCACGGATGGAGCAGAGGCAAAGCAGCGGACTGGGAAGCAATCGAGGAGCAATGGTAAATGAGTTCGAAATCTCCAAGCGATGGTGGGAGTGATAAGTTTTGTTTAAAATCCCCCACTTCGGGACATGCGGAGGAGGAAACCGGAATTTGCGGAGAGCTAAATCAGGACTTGCGGTCTGTAACAGACCGGGTCTCCTGACCAACTCCTCCGGGTACCCTGCGGTAGCCCTACGCATGGGTGCGATACTTTGTCTGAGTAGTTTCAAGAAATGTCATGCCTCCTTCTGTTCACGGGTTTTCTACACCACATTCTCCTTCCTCGTTCTTCTATCCCTTTTTCCTAAACTCTTTTTTTTGCTGTGTTATCTCATATCTCCACTTCGTTTTGTCTAGTCTAACCTCTTCAACTAGTCACTTATCGTCATCTCTTCATCTGGCTTATCGCTCCCGGCATTTTTTAAACCAATTCCGGCATTTTTCAGCCTTATTGTCAATATTGGAGCATTTTATAATGCAATTTTTAGTGCCTTTTCAAGTAATTCCCAATTTAAGAGCAATTTATTGTGCATTTTTACACTATATGCGTGGTTTAACGCGGTCTTCGACTATTCTTCTTCAAAGGGGGGTTCGTAGATTTTTCACATATCAAAGGGGACTTCGTAATTTTTTTTCGCTCGAGCTGAGCTCGTGCCGAACTCTGATTGTCACAGGACAGACTAACTGAAACATTGCGTTGTAAAAACTGTTATGCTACTCAGAACCCAGAACAACTTGTTTGATCGCATATGAAACTTGCTCGAGCTTAAGTTGGTCAACAACTTGTTTTCGCCCTTTCTTGTGGACAACTTGTTGACCCAAAGCTTTTTGCCAAGTCAGGAGCCGACCACTCAGCAAGTTGTCGACAAGCTTAAGACCAACAACTTGTCTTCAGGAAAGGGCGAAGACAAGTTGCTTACGAGTTATGGATAGAACAAGTTCCAGTCTCGGCAAGACTTGTATTCTGGGGTTTCATGTATGGAAGGACAAGGACTCAACTACGTCCGAAATATTCCTGAAAAGTTCCCAAAAATCGTGCAGATTCCAACAGATGAAGTCCATATTTATCAAGTTAAATATATAGCACCTGGATCTTTGGCCACGCACACCGACTCGGTTTCACCTTCGACGCACACCATGCCGTCTTCGCACTCCGAATCCTCGCAGCTGTTCGGTCCATCAGGAACTGCAACACCACTTCGCTCTTCCAAAAAATAGTAGAAATTTATTGGTTAATCCAGAATAAAACCCGGTATCTTCTGGATCTCCACAGCATTTTCCGCAACCTCACTTCGCAATTAATCTATACTCGCGGTCATCTCGATTTAGCCATAGGTGATTCGCTGTATACACATCGCAACCGCATGCTCAGGTACGTTAGCCCACTAGTTCTGACACGTTCTAACACGCAATACCGACGAGTTAGGATAAAGGAAAACCATAAAGGCAAGTTAGAGTCCACATCGCGCGTGTCTGGATTTATAGAAATCTGCATCGCGGCGTTGCAGCGAAGACACCAAAAACAAATCAGGATGACAGCGGGATCACAGGCTGTATTTTATACAATAACGTTTTTAGGGTGTATATCATCGTGAGAGGAGACGAGAGGGAGATCTACGGCTCCTCATGATCAACTCGTTTTAGGCCACGTTCGAATTTTGCATGGGTATGAATAGTATAAATAGCGAAGGGAATGGGTCCACGGTAAGGTGGGGAAGGAGGAATTGAACAAATCAGTAGTAGAACCATGCCACGCCTCGTCTTCCCTCACGATACACACCCATCGTTTTAGCTGCACTATGTTGTATGGTGCCTTCAGATGCACGCGCTTACCAATAGGCTCGTCACCGTAGCTGTTCATGTTGTTGGTGCCTCCTGTCCCTGGTTTTTCTAAAACAGAGTGTATTGGACAACACTGCGCCACAAATGCTGGAATTCCCTAACGCACCTTGTGGTTTCGTTCCTTGATTCTTACTGTATCCATTGCCTGCTTGTGCACCTCCGCCTGGTTTGCCTACAGAACCAGTCTTCCCAGGTTTTCCTGGTATTCCTAAGTAAATCGAAATGAATGCGAGGATGTGGCAAAATGATCAGAGTAACCGCTTACCGCAACCCATTTGTGGAACGCACTGTCCGTCCTTGCGATAGTAATTCGCTTTGCACACACATGCTGGTGGATCGCAAATCTTCACGCAGACCTTGGGCTGGAAAGGGATCTTACACTGCCGAAAAAACAACACCACAAACAGAAAAATTTGTCAAGCAGGCATATGATTGTGGTGTGATGCAGTGGCGGACGCAGAAAGTGGGCGGGAGGGGGGGGGGGGGGGGGNAATTTCGAAAATTCGGCGACCCATTTTCCGGGGGGGGGGGCGCCCCCCCCCTGCGTCCGCCACTGGTGTGATGGTATATGGTTAGTATGCATCTTTCACAAGAATTTCCCACAGAAAAAAAATCACCATTTTCTTATGGTGTCCGACTGCGGTACAGAACGGATCTGACAGCGGTGAGGGAATGTAAAAATTTTCCCTCCAAGAAAAAACTTAGTGTTTTGTCGGAAGTGAAGAAAATAGCAACCTTCCCAAAGGCGTTCTCACATGTCGGTTCGCAACGGCTTCCACAAGGATTCACCTGCTCGTTCGTTCCACAATCTAAAAAGGAGAAATGTAATGGAAAAATTGACGCCATTTAATTTGTTCTCGCGGAAGCGGTAGTGCTTTTTCAAAACGATGAGTAAATAAATAAATGTGTAAGTGAAAACATGGATAAATAAAAATTAATTAATTAATTAATTAATTAATTAATTAATGGAGAGAAAGTGCGCAGATAGTTTTATCCAGAGAAAAATATTGTTGCTGGAGAACTCTTTCACTGAATCAATATGCACAATAAATATTTGACTCGACAGGACTGTTTTTCCATCAGGACATACTCCATGTTTGTCACTACAGTGGGCGTCGATGGCGGTGACCCTTTCGCGGCCTCGAAATGCACGCGGCGCGACCGAGCCGCTCACGATGGAATCGTCGCCGCGGTGGCGAATCTGTGTTTTCTTGGTAGTTGTTCATCACATCTGATGATATCTAATAAGGAAACTGACTATCAAGAAAACACCATAATTTGATGTCCCGGAAAGGATTCCTGCTTTAGCGGCGCGGTCGCGCTGCGTGCTTTTCGAGACCACAGACGGGGTCACCGCCATCGACGCACACCGTATTTCCCAAAATGGTCCAAAATTCGATTTACTCAGAAATCGACTAAATGTAACTCTGCTGGCTCACACCTTGTCCACAAATAAACTCTTTATCCTGACTGTGAACTTGTCGACGCTAAACCCTGAACGTACAATACTATTACTACTGAGCTGTATACTGACACTTGCATTAAACCAACAGCTGGCAGAATTTGTTCCTATTCCAGATTCTTCCAGAATTTCCCCTTTTGCGGAGTACTTTCCAACTTTTTTTACACAACTTCTTTTGGGTTTTCCTAAAAATCCAATTTCACCACCAACAATATTATGGATTTCTGTAAAAAAAAAAATGCTGCTCTTCTACGCAGATCTTGTTTTGCACTGTTTTGCATTGTTTTTATGCATGATGTAATATAACAACATCATTACAATAATGCCACAATTTTACATACTCATCATTCTACGCCGCAATAGAAATGAGGAGGGTAACAGCGTCGAAATGTTTCTTCCATCTGCGGATACAAAATTGATTAAGTTTGAACCGCGCAAGTCTCTTGGTAGGAGATAAGGCAAACTGTAACCCAAACCTATCAAATATCCTAAGTGACAATAATATTAATGACATTTTTGAAAGAGTACGTATGTACTGTCACCAATATTGTAGGAAAATAGAGCTCAGCACACTACGTCGAGTTCACTTGGAAAGGAATTCGTTAGTCTGAAACCTACTCAGCGAGCAGTCGATCGCCGTCACACAGTTGCCGTCCTTGTTCCTGAAGTAGCCGTCTTTGCAGGCGCAAGCTGGCGGCTCGCAAACAGCTGGACAAGCGATGGGACCCTCAAAATTTGCGAATTGTCTCACCAGTGCCATGCAATTGAGAGCTTCGTAGCTACTCAGAGCATTCTCCTATGAAATCCATGGTAATGGATCCAACCTACCTTGCCGATGTTTTCGCACTTGCCCTCACAGATGTTCCCGCACTCACTCAGGGTTTCATTGACGGAACACTCTGGAAACAGCGTAGAATATTAGAGAGAAGCTATTCGGCTTCCGCATCACAACTGAAGAGGTGTCGAGTCATATTCGTATGCATGTGAATGAAATTGTATCTGATTAGCGACGTTGTGCTTTGATGGGAGCTAAATTGGATCAAAAATCCGACCCAGGGGACCTTCTTAGGTATGCACCCTGTTGCAGTTTTGAACAAATGTAATACTGGCTATATGGCTATATGACTGCTGAAATTTGCAGAAATTTGTGTACTTTTCGGAATGATGTATCAACTTACTGGTATAGGGTTCATCCACATAGTTCTCAGTAGTCTTCCCATTCGGTGGTGCTAAAATGCTTACTTTTATATAATACAAAATCATCGCTCCCCTTTGAGTATAGACCTAGCGAGATTTTGAAAACAATGGAGATCACTGAAAAACCTAAGATATCGTTAATTGTCACCCGATCTGCTCGGAAATAACCCTAGGAAGTGAAGGAAAAAATCCTTCAAATTGAAAGGAACATACAATACCAACGGTGTCGCTTGATGAAACTGCGCGATGTCTGCGATTTCGCGTTTTTTTCGTCGCATCTCCATAACTCTCTTCAATATTGACCATTTTCAAAATGGAGTTGATATTCGGAGTCGGGATGATCCAATCTATCCCGTGGTGTGCTCAGAAGTTGAAAATTTGAGAATTATTGTTGATCATGTAGAAAAATCACCTAGGGATACAATTAAGAGAGACTCGCTGCTTCGAGTCTCTCCTAATTGTATCCGCAGGTACTTTTCTTGGAGTGAAGCCTGTTAATTCCTCATTTTTGTGAAGAAGTTGTTACAGTGCACTATAAATCATCTTTTCAGGTTTGGGACAAGATGAGGACAAGAACGGTACCGCATATGACCATGATATGAACCAGAATACCAATTTCATCAATTTCAGCTATAATTTTCACATTTTCAGCAGTTTTGAAGGGAAATCGATGTGTGAGGTCTTCGAGTGGAGCTTTTTCCAACTATGTCGAAACCTCCTCACTGCGATTGTGGTTTTAATCGCATGTGGATGCGATTCAAAGAAAAAGCACCTTCTCATCGTTGAAAAATGGTATTTCCGATGTTAAAGTGAATTTTTTGGAAGAGATAACCCGCGAATTCACAATTTGTCACTCATTATGGTTTCTTTAACCTTCTGCAACGGCAACAGCAATTGTGCCCTTGCGCCATTTTTCCCCTCTACCCATATCCCTGGCAGGCGATAATCGCGGCCTCGCTATCGCTCGCGAGCGATGGATCGGTGGTCCTCGCCGTAGACTGATGTGCCCTGCGGTATTTTCGCGGCTCTTGGATGCGACTGCATCTGAAAATAGGAAGGGAGTATTTATAGATGGAAAGTTGAAAAAAATGAGGTTTTACTTTGTCGACGAAGTATGGAATGAAATCCGATTCCCAGTGTTGTTAGAAAATCTCACGGGTAGGAGCTGCACTACAAAACTTTTAAAGTGCGCAGTGCTTCAGCTATTGGTAATGTCAAAATTTACTATGAAAAACTCCTATCTATGAGATTTTCTAACAACAAGCTGATAATGTCTGAAAATATGTTTTCTCGACAAGTATGGGTTTCATTCCACAATTGTCGAAAAAACAAAACCTTAGTTTTTTCTTCAAATATTATTCAACTTTCAACTTTCAACTTTTTCTCAACACTTCCTTCATATTTTCAGATGCAGTCGCATCCAAGAGCCGCGAAAATACCGCAGGGCACATCAGTCTACGGCGAGGACCACCGATCCATCGCTCGCGAGCGATAGCGAGGCCGCGATTATCGCCTGCCAGGGATATGGGTAGAGGGGAAAAATGGCGCAAGGGCACAATTGCTGTTGCCGTTGCAGAAGGTTAAGGAAACCATAATGAGTGACAAATTGTGAATTCGCGGGTTATCTCTTCCAAAAAATTCACTTTAACATCGGAAATACCATTTTTCAACGATGAGAAGGTGCTTTTTCTTTGAATCGCATCCACATGCGATTAAAACCACAATCGCAGTGAGGAGGTTTCGACATAGTTGGAAAAAGCTCCACTCGAAGACCTCACACATCGATTTCCCTTCAAAACTGCTGAAAATGTGAAAATTATAGCTGAAATTGATGAAATTGGTATTCTGGTTCATATCATGGTCATATGCGGTACCGTTCTTGTCCTCATCTTGTCCCAAACCTGAAAAGATGATTTATAGTGCACTGTAACAACTTCTTCACAAAAATGAGGAATTAACAGGCTTCACTCCAAGAAAAGTACCTGCGGATACAATTAGGAGAGACTCGAAGCAGCGAGTCTCTCTTAATTGTATCCCTAGGTGATTTTTCTACATGATCAACAATAATTCTCAAATTTTCAACTTCTGAGCACACCACGGGATAGATTGGATCATCCCGACTCCGAATATCAACTCCATTTTGAAAATGGTCAATATTGAAGAGAGTTATGGAGATGCGACGAAAAAAACGCGAAATCGCAGACATCGCGCAGTTTCATCAAGCGACACCGTTGGTATTGTATGTATTCGTATAAACAGTGAGAAAGGCGTTATTTTTACTCACGAGTGACTGGCTCATCGACATAGGAGCTCGTGCTGCCTTTTCCGTAATTTGGTGCAGCTGAAAATAGAAAAATTGGACACCATTTGAACTAGTGTGACCTCCAAACCTCCGTAGACAAGCGGGGGACGCGGTGCGGCATTCTTGGGCAGAAACACCAAAGCGAGCCTGCAGAGCCTCTGTGTCTCTGCCCAAGAACGCCGCGCCGCGGTCACATACCTTCTCTAAGGCCGTTTGGAGCTCACTGTATTTAAAATTATACACTCAAAGAATCTTTCATTAAAACACTCACGGCATTCGGTCTTCGGGACGCACTTGCCATCTTTTCTATAGAAGTTCGACTTGCACACGCACGCGGGTGGGGCGCATATTTTAATGCATATTTTGGGCTGGAAAGGTTGTTACAGGACAAAAAGGAATGATTCATTTAACAAAAAAGGATGTTGATGACAAACTAACGAGGGAAGGATACCAGATGTCCGTGGAATCTTAAAATGGGGTATGCCTCTTAGTGTATAGCTGACCATGCTGATCCCCGTTATGTTCTTTGTCGGCGCCCTCTGCCGCTGCAGAAACAGTTACGACGTTGTATGTGCAGTCCATATGTGCAGTTTCTACTTTCATCTACCGAACCCGTAGGAAAATGAAGTTGCCGTGCAAAAGGAGTGCAGAATTTGTTATCAGCAATCTAAATAACCCTATATGCAAAATTTTATGAGAGAATATGTTCATCTACACCCGATTTGCCTAAGCCGGATCATTCATGGAGGTCTCATTGATCGCGTAGATCAGGTGAGTGGTGGTGTAGTGGTAAGTGCCTCGCTCTTCAAGGAGGCAGTCCCAGGTTCAATCCCTTCAGCAGTTCAGCTTTTTGCATTTCCACTTCACGCGCTGTTTTCCTCTGAGAATCGATTCTATGCTATTTTATAACGTTTTTCACTTGCAATTCCATGATCTGAAAGTGCGGAAGCTTTCTGAAAGATTCTCATCACCACGTATTTGTTACCAGTGCAACTGGTAATGGTAGGTGTATGGTGCTTACGTGGTCCAAATTTTCAAGAATTTTTTTAACGCTGAAATTCCCCATAGTAGGGTTATCTGAGGTGCTGAACACGAATATCGTACCCACTTTGAACCGCAATCCCATTTCTCTAGGGTTACGGTAGAAGCGCTGTGGGGAACCGGAATAAGTTGTCCACTTCGGCATCCATATGGTAGTGCCACTCAAAGTTATGTTGACATTTGTGGTCAGCGCCTAAAATAACTCTTCTCTGCAAAATTTGGAAGGATTCTGTGAGGTGCCTAAACTTGCTTATGCCCACATATGTATGTCTCCCTTGATACGATTGGTATGAGCACTTCCATCTTTGACAAACCGGCGTAAACGGGTATTTCTTCGGTGAAATTTTGCATATGGGGTTATTTGGACTGCTGATCACAGATTCTGTATCCATTTTGCATGGCAACGCGGTTTCCGTGTGGTTACGGTAGATGGTTGTAGAAAGTCCATGTACGTATACACTGCACATGCAAGGTCATAACTTTTCCTGCAATGGGACAGAGCACAAATGGGGAACATATTACAGATCAGCTCCCAACTTCACATTGCTAGGCATATCTTATTTCGAAATGCCACGGACATTTGGTATCCTTCCCTTGTAAGTATTATACTATTGAATGCTTATGATAGAAGTGGAAAAACTAAATTTATGAGGACGTTCCTCCTCTCCTGATGCGGGAGGCGGTCAAGACGTACGCCGCGACGCAACCGCGCCGCACGCGTGTGCTCAGATGTAGATCCATGTTCTTCCTTCAAAGCCGACGCATTGAATGACTCCGGTGGACACTCCTTACACTATCTCAGCTCCTATGGCATTCATATATCCCACCTTAGCTCAGGAAACTTGTGTATTTCTCCCCAGCGCTGCTCGTACGTTTGAAGGTTGCAGCCGCAACGCGCGCATGAATCGACCAATCGCAGCTCAACAGCGTACGTCTCTGTCACGCAGCCTCTTGATGCCCTCTAGTAGGACAAGATGTCGATTATTAATAAAATGTCATAACCATTTGACACACAATGACATATTAGTAGTGACAAGGAATTTCAGCCCAGCGTTCATATGAATTAGTGTAATTTTCTTTCATAGGCATTAAATATTATACTGTCTGTTTCACAAATCTTGCCACTTGGCAGGCTTCCAAGATGAGGTAAGTCTCGCCAGTTGGTATAGGCGAGACATGTTTTGGCGCGTTTCCAGTTACTGAAAGTGCTGAATTTCCAAGATTTGACGTGTCTTGTCTAACTACAGACAAAACATTGAATTGCTCTCATTTTTGAAACAGATAGTATGTCTTCCAACATGCACGAAAGACTATCTCTAGAGTTGATTTGGAATCAAATAAAAAGATGAATTTCGGTCGGTTGTGGCCTTATTGCTTTTCATATCTGTGAAGATTTCGGAAACTTAGGTGGGATACTGCCTTAATTACTCCGCTGGCCCGAGATTATGTATGTTAGCTAAAATTTAGGCTCCGCTCACCTTGCCGAAGGCGTTCTCGCATGTTGGTTCGCAGAGATTACCACAGTTGTTCACTTCTTCATTGTCGCCGCAGACTACAAGCTGTCTCATAAAAAAGCTAATGATCAACGATTTTTTAGAAAAAAATTCCTGATCGTAGGAAAACCCCTTATAGCATGAGCTATATACATTCGTCAAGCACTCGAGCAAAAAACCATGGCAGGCTTGCGCCCGCTCGTGTACTCAGAAGGAAAAATTACCAACCAAGTGGGCAATCCCGCGCGGTCACGCAAACACCACCGGCATTCCTGTAGTATCCTTCTTTGCATGCACAGGCAGGCGGTGCACAGATGGCTGGGCAAGCAATGGGGCCCTGAACTTTGACTAACTCATCTGGAAGAAGGGCTAAGCAAGCTAGAGGCACCTTTCCAAGATTTTCACATTTTCCCTCGCACAGATTGCCGCAGCCGTTGAGCGTCTCGTTAGCGCTGCACTCTGAAAATATAAGTCATGGGCCAGCACGAGATGGATCCAGCAGTCAAGAAATGGAGTTCCGTATTTGCTTGAGGAAGTGTTGAGAACGAGGTAAGAGATTCTGAAGTTTTTTCTCGTTGTTTTTGATCAGTCGCGATTTTCAGAAACAAATCCAAACAAATTTTCACGGTGGTCATCTTTCTGCAGAAATAGTCCAGATAAATAAATAGTTGCATGTAGATAAATATCAATAGATAAACAAATGTAATGCATAGATAGTAAGAGGAATGATTACAGTTATAATAAACACACATATAGTAGTACAAATAACAGAACTTCTTATTCCGTAAGTGCTAATGAATGGTTCTGCAAATAAACTTTAGTCAGTTCTCTGCTGAAAAATTGATAGTTGTGATTTTATTGATTTTTTTAAGTTCAATGTCCTTTTGTTTTTTTCTTCCTGAAAAGCTTGGTTGAGATGATGAATTGTAACTCTCTCATTTACAGCGCTAACTCACTTACGGATAGAGCCTTTCTTGTCCATCTCCTCAGCATCAGAAGCTTTCACTCCTCGTTAATTTTGAAAGAAATTCTTATATTTGCCAATTATGAGGGTCACACTGATTCGCAAAGGCTATTGCTCAAGGATACATGAGAGAATATAAGGGTATTTGAAGTCAGTAGCTCATTTAAGAAACGGTTTGAGAAGAATGATCAGGATACGCTGATCACGAAAAAAATGATTCCTTATGAAAACGCAGAGAAATCTGTTTTTCAAATTCATTGCTTCGTGGAGAATTCGGAGTGCCAGTCGGACGTCTGCCAAGTGTCGACTATTGATATAATTCACTGCACAAAATTCTGACAGATGTATCTATAAACAACCTTTGTCCGCCACAAAAATGGGTCAAAAACGGGTTTCTACGCATTTCTGTGTGGATGTGCACGATTGTAATTAGCGCCTTTCAAAAATCCCTTCTGCATGGAGAAATATTCTCAAAAACGATTTTGACGTGGGGCTTTGTCTCCGAGGAAGTACTGAAAATGAATAAGCCAGGGCAACGAAGGCACATTTCTTCCAGCAATCACTGAGAGAAAAGCGTTGTTTTCCTAATTCCAGTCGGCAGCTGGATTTGAGGAGCTGCTAGCTTGCAGAGAGACTTGTGAGAAAATGCGTGAAAAAAGCTTCTATCAACACTTACGCGTTCCGGGTTCATCAACATAATTCTTCCCAGTATCGGGTTTTGCTGAAAAATGAAATTTTTTCGAGACTATTGAATATCCAACAAATGATGTTTCTGTGTGCACGGATATCACCTACATATGCAAAATAAAAGAGAAAATAGGCGGTTACTCACGTGTGATTGGCTCATCAACGTAGGTCTTGCCGCCGTTCGGTTTTGCTGGAATAGGTAAATAATTTATCCTCGTATGAAACTAGCAACCTATGAATGGCCAGCATGTGACAAGAAAAACAGTCGTTCACTAACGTGTGATTGGCTCGTCAACATAGGTTTTGCCAGTCTCTGGTTTTGCTAAAATTGGTCGTATTAATCCAATGTTTTCTGTCTCTGACCTCCATTATCTACTTTTTTTGATAGAATGAAGACTAACTCCTTCATTCTCCAGCTTTCGGCGATAACACCTTTTTTGAACCTTAATCTTCGCAAACGTTTCCCATTTCAGTTCAGTGCGAGGCGAATTAAGGAAGGCGTAAATCAAAATGACGACCACAACGTTCGTGTTCGAGGATTTTCCAGAATATGTAGAAAGATAGAATATTCAAATATCCCGGAGTTTCGTTTGGAATTAGTGTCAGCGTTCAGCAGTGGCGGACGCAGAAAGTGGGCGGGAGGGGGAGGGGATGGGGAAAAATTGGGGTCTCCGCCGTTTTGGGGACTCGAACAGGAAATAGAATTAATAAAAATATTAATTATGATAATGAATAGTTAATAGAAATTATTTGAATAATAATAACAATAATAAATTAGCAATAACAGTATACTAGTACAGAGTTTTTATCTATTTTGTAAAGTAATTTCAAAAATTCGGCGAACCCTCCCCCCTGCGTCTACCAGTGGCGTTCACATTCATGTGCAGTCTTTACCAAGCTTGCTGGCAAGCGAAATTTGCCGAGACGCAGCAATTTTCCCTTCTAACATATTTGGCATTAACTATATTCACGCACGCACATAAAGTGGGCGTCAATTGCGGTGACCCGTCTACGGGCTCGAACAGCACGCGTCGCGACCGCGCCGCTCACGGTAGAATCGTCGCTGCGGCGGCGAATCTGGGTTTTCTTGATAGTTGTTCATCACATTTGACGATAACTAATACGAAAACTAACTGGATCTGAAGAAAACCCCGTAATTTGATGTCTCGGGGAGGGTTCCTGCTCGAGCGGCGCGGCCGCGTACCTTTTGAGGCCGCACACGGGTCACCGCCATTGACGCCTACTGTACGTATACGCTTACCGGATTCGGAACACATCATCGTCCATCCATCCACTCTTTTTTCAATTTTAAATAAATAAATGAATAAAATTTTCTTCCTCAACTCCATCCACTTATTTTTTCCAGATCGTTTAGATTAAAACCTAATGAGTGAGCTTGACGAAGGTAAGAGTGGAAGATCCACTCACGTGTGATCGGTTCATCAACGTAACTGCGTTCACTTGTTTTCGGGTTATACGGCGGAGCTAGAATAAGATCAGTTGTGGATAGGCCTGCATCAGGTTAGGCACCCATAGCCATTTATGAGTAATCATGAGACAACCATATGGCTAGGAATGACTATAAACTCACGTGTGATCGGCTCATCAACATAGCTGCGTTCACTGGTTTTCGCGTTATATGGTGGGGCTGGAACGAGATTTGTTAGGCCGAAAGCTTCATACATATCTCAAGGGTAATGAAAACGCTTGAGCAAAGCGAGCACTCACGTGTGACCGGCTCGTCAACATAACTGCCCTTACTGGATGTAGTCGGTTGTGCTGGAATCAAAGTAATCAAAAGTAGGCCTCCAGAGAAAATCAAGGGACTAGGGATAAAATCTCAAAGGGGCGCTTCTTCACGTGGCTGGGCTCAAATAGCGAACTGAATGCGATAAAGATGTATTTGAGGAATTCTCTTATTACTGTTGATTATTCTGCGTGGATGACGAACGAGAGCACCACAATCAGTAAAATTACGTAGAGAATTTGATAACTACCCGCAGTTGAAATTACTCTTCTAGAAATGCTCTGTTTGGGACGTAATGTAGGGACATGATGTAGATATCATGAGGTAAAACGGGCGGTACATCTGTGGCACGATTGGCGCATATATTTCTCGTTCGATGTCAACTCGTCCAATTCGCGCCAACAAACTCGAACCTTTGGGGTGGGAACTCGTTGGACACAGCAGTTTGAAAATAGGACGATGGAAAACGTAGACCAAAGGATGAAATAGGTGTTTTTGTAATCAAACGACTTTCCAGTTAAACTTAAATCATACTACGATAGCGGTATGTATCGGATTTTTTGTCTCCTAAGCAAAAAAACAATTACTAGGGATTTCATAACACGTTTCTTCCAAATGGGGATATCTCTTCGAAGAAAACAAAAACTCGTCGCTCAGTTCTTCATCATTTACCATGAAATGATTATCCAGGGTCCTCGTTTAACCCAGAGCTCTCGATGATATGGCTTATATTTTCCTACTTACATTACAGGGCAGTAAATCAATTTAAAGGCAAACTTACGAGTAATAGGTTCGTCGACATAGCTGGGTTGGGGAGTTTTTCCATGCCTCGGTGGAGCTAAAAACAGTATGTGCAGTTGAATTATTCGAAGTTGTCCTCTCCACACATACAATACTGCTCCTAATTTTTGCAAAAAAGACGCGCCCGACGCGTTAATGCGTCGGCGACGCAAAAGCGCGTCGCAAAGCGTCGCACGGGCATAACTCGCTTCGGAATGAAGCTTTCGCGATTCTGAGGTCAGATTCTTATTGGGCGCGTCGCGGCGAAGCCAACGATTTTCTTTTTCAGCGCATCTGATCCCAAAAATTTTTGGGCTATTTTAGGAGGCTGCTCTGTTGGGGCGTTCAGGAATTGGCCACAACGTCATCTATAGAGCTTTTGTTCATTTTTTGTAAGAATATAAATTATTCCAAAGATATTGGCAAAATGTGAGCGTTGTGGGATAGGCTACGTGCCTTCCTAGTGATGACGAAAATGTTTGACCGCGATTAAATGAGGCAATCTCTTTGCAGATGAGGCAAAGTTTGAATGTCTAGCGGTTTTGCCACATTCTTGTTTCATCCTTGTCACTGAAAAATCTGGTAGTACACCTCTTGAACTGCAGAAAATACTGGGAGAATCAACCGGACGACTTTCACCAAATCAGATTTGTGGCACGCAAAACGGC
>JARK01001377.1:185321-202238 GCA_000688135.1 Ancylostoma ceylanicum
TGCCACATTCTTGTTTCATGCTTGTCACTGAAAAATCTGGTAGTACACCTCTTGAACTGCAGAAAATACTGGGAGAATCAACCGGACGATTTTCACCAAATCAGATTTGTGGCACGCAAAACGGCAAATTCCTCAGAAACATAAGCCCTTCGCAGAATATGAGTCTTTTCGTTGCTTTTTTAAAGATGATGTTGTATTTCGGATACACCACAAGGATTAGGGCAAGGAACTCTACCATATCATGCGGAAATTTAGTGAATCCGTCCAGTTGAAATTTTCGGCCTAGATCTCTGAGAACATGCCATCTTGCTTGATGGCATAGCTACCTCACCGCCTCATAATAAACAGGTTCCTGCATGATCTTGGTTCACTTCAATCAGCAATGTTATCACCACTTCATAACATTATAAAAGGCTAGGGATGGGTAGGGTAGTGTATGAAAACAGTGGAGGCATGGGTAGGGGGTGCAAGACTGGATGTGCTGCGGATGCTCTGGTAGCGAGGGAGAGCCGAAACAGGCTCAACTCAGTACACAACCGTACCGCTTCCCTTCATTCGGTGAATGCACCAACTTTCACTCCTTTCTGAATGCCCTATACCAGCGCATCCGCAGCACATCCAGTCTTGCACCCCCTACCCATGCCTCCACTGTTTTCATACACTACCCTACCCATCCCTAGCCTTTTATAATGTTATGAAGTCGTGATAACATTGCTGATTGAAGTGAACCAAGATCATGCAGGAACCTGTTTATTATGAGGCGGTGAGGTAGCTATGCCATCAAGCAAGATGGCATGTTCTCAGAGATCTAGGCCGAAAATTTCAACTGGACGGATTCACTAAATTTCCGCATGATATGGTAGAGTTCCTTGCCCTAATCCTTGTGGTGTATCCGAAATACAACATCATCTTTAAAAAAGCAACGAAAAGACTCATATTCTGCGAAGGGCTTATGTTTCTGAGGAATTTGCCGTTTTGCGTGCCACAAATCTGATTTGGTGAAAATCGTCCGGTTGATTCTCCCAGTATTTTCTGCAGTTCAAGAGGTGTACTACCAGATTTTTCAGTGACAAGCATGAAACAAGAATGTGGCAAAACCGCTAGACATTCAAACTTTGCCTCATCTGCAAAGAGATTGCCTCATTTAATCGCGGTCAAACATTTTCGTCATCACTAGGAAGGCACGTAGCCTATCCCACAACGCTCACATTTTGCCAATATCTTTGGAATAATTTATATTCTTACAAAAAATGAACAATAGCTCTATAGATGAAGTTGTGGCCAATTCCTGAACGCCCCAATAGAGCAGCCTCCTAAAATAGCCCAAAAATTTTTGGGATCAAATGCGCTGAAAAGGAACATCGTTGGCTTCGCCGCGACGCGCCCAATGAGAATCTGACTTCAGAATCGCGAAAGCTTTATTCTGAAGCGAGTTATGCCCGTGCGACGCTTTGCGACGCGCTTTTGCGTCGCCGACGCATTAACGCGTCGGGCGCGTCTTTTTTGCAAAAATTAGGAGCAGTATTGTATCTCGCTCTATCTCTCCACTGCCTAGGGTGGGATCTTGCCGAATGTCAGATTGTTACGGCTTGCACGTTAGGTTTTCTTGACATTTCATTGATTAGGAGATGCTAATAAAACACTTCCTCAAAAAATTTTAAATTGAACAAAACCGTCAAGGTGAGATGCGGGAAAGAAGATTGCATTGCCTCAATAACGCGCTGTCGGGATCATCCAGTATCGAACATGCTCAGACGAATGAAAAAATACTCACGACAGTCCCTTTGTGGTACGCATTTCCCGTTTTTCCTGTAGTAATTCGGCTTGCATACACAAGCTGGCGGATCGCAAATGAGGACGCACACTTTGACCTGAAACTTCCAACTTACAGTCAGGAAGCTAGGTTAGTCGCATTCCCCTATTTATTCAGTTGAACAATAAGATGCGGACCTCATCACCATTCTGATGGGTTCCGGAGAAGACCTTATTCCTCTAACCTATCTACCCGGATATGGCAAGGTAACGAAATGGCTATTTAGGTTCGCATTTCTTTACACTATTTCCTCTGTTTTTCCCACTTCAAAATTTTTCTGTTAGATTGGTCTTCTTTATTAAGTCGGAGCAAATGTCTTCTATGATTGCCTTAATTAGAGGTAAGAGAGGAAATAACGCCTACCTTGCCGTAGGCGTTCTCACACGTTGGCTCGCAGCGGCTTCCGCACTGATCCACCTGCTCATTTTCGCCACAGTCTGGAAAAACAGGTCTACGAATTCTTCATTGGCTCATGACATTGTCCCGAGTATAGAAAGCAGATATTTCACTCAATTATTTGTTCATAATGCAGCGAACAATCGGATTTGACTAAAACCTTGTGGTAGAACTATTTATTTTTATTTATTTATTGAAATACGCCCAGTGGTGCACCAAAAATATCAATGCTTCAAAAGGTAACCACGACTGTGTAAACTGACAGAATAAGGTCTCCGCTCTTCACAAGAGTGTCTCCCAACTCTTCAAAATAGCCTGTTTCCTAACTAGGGTTCCCCAAAAGAGAACTGTGCACCCAGACTATCATTCATCACTCCTGAAGCTCCTTGAACTCGTTTTCGAGGCAACTATGAGGGTGAAACCCACTTAAAGGACAATCACGAGACGCCACGCAAAGTCCTGCGTCGTTTCGATACTTGCCAGGACTGCAAGCGCAAGCCGGAGGTAGGCAAATTTCGGGGCATGCGAAAGGACCCTGAAAAGATTTTGCGTAGAAAAGGAGCTTGGGTCATTTCAAAGCTTGAGAAGGAATGATCATCATGGCTCACTTTCCCAAGCTGAGAGCATTTTCCTTCACATAGAGCGCCACAGTCGCTCACAGTTTCGTTGGCTGAGCAGTGAAGGGCTGAAAGATATTGGATGCTGAAGAGATATTATATGCCAAGGCGACTTCTGCGGTGTATTCGCAAATAACCAAGAAACTACGATTTCTATTGGGTTGGTCTAATTCCTCACACCATATTTAAACAAAATTCCTTTCCACGGTATGTTGATCTATTCAACGGTAATTTTAAAGGAAAACTGAACTAACCTGGTTTGTTGGGCTCGCACCTGGCACCATTAGCGTCCTGTACACAGGCTTGTCCAGCGGGGCATGGGAATGAGAAGCAAGGATCAACTGGAATTTTTTGCTTCGAAGCGAGAAATGCACTACAATACGAATAGACACAGATCTTCTCAAGTGAAGGTAAACTTGCTACGTACGGGGCACTTCTGGTTCGTCTCCGTAGCCAGTCATGGAGTCTTTCTCTGCAAAAAAATGTATGGGAAGGTCGTCAAGAAGGGACGAAATTAAGTAAAGGGATGGATTGGTTCAATTGTCCACACTGTTTTTACAGTATACATGTAAAGAATTCCGATAGCTCCCGAATTTTTAAACTATTCTTCGCCAACTTTTACCCCGTTCAAGGAAATGGAATTAATTGATTAATTAATTGGAATTAACGAATTCCCGACAAACAACTGCGAGCACACGACATATTCTCAGCGATATAGTTTTTCCTTTCCTTTCCCGGTCATGGACCTCAGGCTTAAGGGCTTCTCTCAAGCTCATCGGGGATTTTCAAGCAAGGTAGTTCAGATTTGTGCTGGCAAGGGTGGCTGTATGGCATTGTTCGCAGTAGTAGTACTGTGCAAGGAAATAGGTTCGTAATGCTTTCTAAGTCATTATTTTTTATAAGAAATATCAATCTTACCGGTGAGTTATACATATATCCCCTGCTCTCGAAGAAAGCTACCCCATTCCATTGATAAAAAAAGAAAAAAAAAACACGTCAAGAGCTGGATAGTAGCTCATGACACACAAAACAACTAACTTCGAATCGGAGAAAGATAAAAATCGCACAAACTTCCTCTCCAACTACAATAAATTCTATGCAAAACTTGCTTTCAAAAGCGACCTAATGATATTGTATTTGTTCCATGAGGAATGTTTAATGGCCACAAAAAATAACTTTCCGAATGGTCCGAGGTGCAATGAATTTGTAGTGCTATAGTAAGAGGTTAGCTAAGAAGTAAAAAACTTAATCGTTTATTGCTAACCTGCCGCTCTTCGCCCTCTTCGCACGTACTGACCTGAAATAAGCGAGCATACAAAATGTAGATTATGGAAGAAAAGCATGAATTTCGTACCAAAAAAAAACAAATTCACACAAGCACTTTATAATTTAGCATTTTAAGAAAGAAAAGACTGGGCATACCGAACTCAAACAGGCCGTAGACAAGGGCTGTGACCGCGGCGCGGGCACTCGGGTTGTCTGCTGCACCGAGGCAGTGAGGCTTGCTGGGCAGAGACATGGAGGAAAACCGATACGTCATGAATTCCCGCTGCCTCGGGAGCTGCAGCAGGCAACTAGAGTGCCCAAACACCGGTCCTGCCCCTTGTCTACGGCTGTTTGGAATTCACTGTAAATGACCAATCTCCCACTTGGTCTTTACCTCAGTTCCGAAGAGGAACACCAAAAAGTTGACTTTCACGACTATCACAACAAGTCTAGAGCTGTTTTTTTGTGAAATTAAGTTTCGCGTAAACATGAGTGTTTCAGTCCGTCATGGCATTGGTATACATATTATAGAATATAACGATGAATCGCGCAGAGTTGAAGATGTTGTTTGGAAGGAATACGTTTCCTACACAGCAAGTCTCATTTTTGTAATGAATTAAACGTAATCAAGCGCTTGCTCGCCGGATTTATTCAACGGTGTGTTTTCCATAGCAGGGACAGTAACCCTTACCCAGGCACTGTTCCTTAGTCACGCATTGTCCACCGCGCCGGAACAAACCCGAAGCACAGGTGCATGCAGGTGGATCGCATATTGCCGGGCAGATCCTCGGCTAAATAAAAAATTTTAGTTGATTTGAGAGGATGTCGTTGTGGAAGGAAAATTGGACAGGCGCCATACTTCGCCGCTTGCGTTTGCACAAGTTGGTTCGCAACGGTTGCCGCACTGATTCAACACCTCATCGCTTCGGCATCCTGAAACAAGTGGTTGAAACGGATTTGTTCCTTTGTAATATATGGTGACCTCTACTCACTCTTTGGCGGGAGAGGCCGCGCGTCCGAGTACCTTCCAGCACCTGAACAGATATTTACAAGAACACCACTAGCAAGTTACACGCAGATGCGCCTAGCACATAAACATGAACAAAAACTTTTCCTGATCTATGTTTAACGAGAAAATTTCAAGCAGAACATAATACAAATTGGATAGATCATAAACTTAATGAGTTTACAGTGTTCATGATGAACTAAGAAGATTTTAAGGTTATCTGGTAAACTTACCCAGGCACTGTTCCTTTGTAAGGCACTGCCCATTGCTTCGATATAAACCAGATGCACACACACATGCCGGCGGATCGCAGATTCTTGGGCAAATTTTTAGCTGAATATGATTATTTATGCAAAGTAAAGTTAATCTGCAGAAAAAAGAATATGTAGGTAGTGTACCTGGCCATCGGCGTTTGCGCAAGTGGGCTCGCAACGGCTGCCGCATTGGTTCAGCACCTCATCCGCTCGACATACTAAAGCAGAATAGAAAATCAAGAGGTTTTCATAGGAAACGTAGGGTAATTTTCACTAACTTTTCGGCGTGGCGATTCGCTTGATTTGTGCGTCCGATTGCTTCCCAGCACCTAAATAGGTATGTTCAGTGCTCATTTACTAGTAACACGAAAATGGACGAAATATTCAAGATATGAATTGAGAGAAGCACAAACTTGGCTCATCCCCATATGACGTCATTGGGTCTGGCTTGTTTGATGGCGTAGGAATGGCTGAAAAAAGCGCGATCTTTGTTTCTCCACCTTAGCGCTCCTCCCCTGGACTTCGATATTATTATCCTTATGAGCCACGAGCATGACGACCCCATAATCACTAACTGTGCGACCTCGAACGCTGGGATCCTGGCAGACGCGATGTGACCTGGAGCTACGAGTTCTTGACCGCTATGGACTTAAAGATGCGCCACCATTTCTGAGCCCCTCCCTTATTCCCGATACCTTTGTGTTCTCAAAAGGCAAGGAATGTCTTCCTGCGAGCCTTCTGCGACTCGGTTTTCCTTTCCCCGGCCACAAGTGTACTTTTGCCCGGCTGCTACTTCTGGTTTCATCTCGTTGTAGCACTGTTAGTAAAGTTCAGCAAATTCGCTAAAGCACGCAAAAGAATTGAGTCAGAACATACGGAATAAATTGAAAATTTGATTCAAAGCGCCAAACGTCGACATATGTACGAATGTACTTCATGTACTTCCACTGACCTTTAGGTTTCTGATGGTTGCCAATGACATAAGAGGGGGAAGGTGCTGAAAGTTTGAAATTAGAGAATTTGAGCAATAAACTAGCGTAGGTAACGAAGGTCAATGAACAAGAAACTCACTTGGTACTGGTGGTCCGTCGTGAAAGTAGGGGTCTGAAAAGGCAGAATTCATAAAAAAGGACCAGGAAAACAGTACAGTGACTACATTATTGCTGGATGTCACGTGGTATCAAATGGAGCAGAATTTCTTTGAAGAGAAGGCAAAGTTCAAGTACGAAAATAGAGCGAACAAAAATAGGGTAAGTCATCTCGTGACAGTTCTCGTTGTTTTTCAATTGACTGCACAGGAATGGACTAAACCTTCCAATTAATGTTCATATAGGGCTTACGCAAAGAACGGATACATAACACTAATATTCACTGCTTCCCTTTGCTCTAATCATTTGCATACAAAATTGTATAGGAGTGTTGATGCTTTATTGGTTTAGGATGAGTGCGGAGTCAAAAAATACTCATCCTAAAGCAACTCCATTGGGTAAGCACAGTTTTGAGTATGAAATGGGGCACCACAAAATGATACGATTCGGATGATCCTCAATACTTTCTCGGCCTCTCTTTCCCGGTATACGCTTGCCATTCATCGGTCGACGCAGGGGGGGGGGGGGTCGCCTCCGAGAATATGTCATCGAGTTTTCAAAATTATCTCACAAAATAAATGAGAATTTCGCGTTAATTCATTTTTAATTGTAAACTTTAAGGCTAGTTCCCAATCAGTCATTTCATATTAGTTGTTTAATACCATAATTAGTATTTTTATTGCTTTTATTTCGGTCTCAAAGTGAAGGCGACCTCGCTCACCTCCCACGCCCTCACTCCCTTTTTGCCCACTTCTGTGTCCACCACTGACAACATTTGAAATAATTTGTAGCGAACAGTTCATGACGAGACAGAGTTGAAGTCTAGTAAATGCTACGGCAGTGCAGCCCGAACAGGCCTATCGTTGAACGTGAGCGCCGCCTCTTTTGCCCCGCCCCGAGGGTCCACACGAATTCTGCCCATTTCAATGCTTCATCACAAGATTGCACAGTGCCATTAAAGAAGAAAGCATGTCGCACGCATACATATGCGCAGAATCGTGCACATGTGAATGCCCGAATAAGAACGAAAGAATCAGCTGCTTGAATTGCTCATGGAATATGCTTCTCAACCAGGGGAAGGAGTAATGGTCAGGGTCAAGCGTACAATGGTAATTTATCAAGGGGGGTCGCCTCGCGGAGTGCCAGAGGGGTCGCCTCCTCCTCCACTCCCGGGGTGGTATGATGGCAGCAAGGTAGGGAAGTACAATTTAATTTTTAATTTTCCTGCAGTTAGCTATATTTCCCACAACATTGACATTGTGTTATTAACACAAACGTAATACTTAGTCTTGAATCACCAACGTCCTGAGTAACGTCCGTTCAAGGCTCTGTTTCCCACACACAAGACCCTGGTTCGATTCCTCGCGGGAGCGGTGCTTTTGCAAACCCTCCAGCATATTCATTCTTTTTAATAAGAAGCATAACAAGAGTGAAATCCTTAGTGAGCATTTTTCCTTAAGCTTTGACGTTTTATTTGGCTGTAAATCCAATGCTGGGGCCCAATAATGGTGCAGCTCAAAATGCAATTTCATAGATGGTGTCCTACCACCTTCGGACAGCACATAGTGTCCCAATACTATTTTTCGGAATCGAATCTTATCGTTATGCAATATCCCACTTCTTCTCATTCGCTGACACCATTTTTAAGGCGATAAGACTACATGTGACATGACCATAAATTTTGCTAAATTCCAGGTTTATTGCCACTGAACTACTGCCAAAATAAGAAGTCCACCTAAAAGGAGACCTAGTGCATATGAAAGGGCAAATCATCCTCTATTGTATTGTGTGGAAACTGTTCCATCTTACAAAATAACTATGGAGTTATTCACCTTAGAATAATAGCATTCTCCCAAACTTGCCAAAAATTAGGTCATCTTTTCAAGGCTTCTTTCTCTGCTTAATTGTTAAAGCTGACAAAACCTACAACGCTATTCTCAAAGAGGAGGTCAAGCTCTATGTCCCTGCAAAATTTCAGCTCTATAGCTCACGTAGCTCGGGTGTTATTCCGTTGGTAAACTGATGGTAAACCGTTGGTAAAAATGGCCAATTTCCCATCTTTTTACCAACGATTTGACACCCTAATTTAACCCAAATAAATCAGGTTTTTCAGAAAGAAAAGTAGTGCACCAGAAAGCGCAAATCTTCCTGATATCAGAACGAGTTGAGCCATTTCCCCAGGTTACATGCCAACCCTTTTTAAATTCGTGACAAACAATCATACATTTACATGTGTACGATTCTAACTCTGAGTCGAACAAAGCCAATCACGCTGCTGATGTTACCGCTCAAAAATGATCGCGATGATTTGATTTTGTTCTAACACATGGATATTTAAAGTCTGAGCCCCCACATCCATTTTTGCATTTTGCAAAAATTAGGCTCGGGCGGGGATCGAACCCTGGACCTGTTTGAGCACGAGCAGGACTTCTCTGTCACTCCAACTGCTTACAAAAAGTTCGTAGAGTGTGCGACAGACACATGTTTGACAACCGGACTACCTACTGGACTACCTACTCCTACTACCTTAACTACTGTTGAGGTTAATTGATAAAATTTGAAATTCACAGTTGAAAAATTGATTTTAAAAAATAATTTATTCCAAAAAAGTATTTTCTACGTACTTTAAAAATTGCTAATATATAGTAAATTATAATTATATTATTATATATTCTAAATATATATATATAATAAGTAAAATTTTTTGAAAAATTGAAAATATTGGGGGTCGCATTTTCCCAGTCTAGGAGGGGGGTCGCCTCCGGGTCCATTTTTTACCAACGCCACGCTTGACCCTGGTAATGGTACAAAAATTCCATACCTTTGATACAAACAGCTATCGGATAGCATGGCGGAGCATAACAGTACACCTTCTGAAGTACGCAGATCATGCCTGCCTGGCAGCGGTTCTTGCAGCTGTTTCCTAAATCAACGCTTTATACTGTAGCCTTTGTTTTAAAGGTCGAAAGGATTAAATTTAAAAAAAATTGAAAAATATCGCTATATTCTGGGGAAATCAGGGACGAAAAGCTCATATTTAAGGGCGAAATATTGCTAAACGTGCGACCATTCCACAAAAAAGAGGCGGCAATTCTCTTTGTTCTAGTCATTGTTAAGGTCCTTTAGTAGCCGATTACGATTAAGCAAATTACTGCAACGGTAGGAACGTCCGTGAGTGCTACTTTCAAACTAATTTTAAAAATAAAATTTACTGGAAGTTAAAAATTAAATTGAAATCAAAAATTTTTATTCAAACTTTTAAATCCAGACTTACTCTGATCTGCAACACAAGTAACTTTTCTCATGAAATCCTGACACACTCTTCCTTTGATGCATTTTGCTAGCCGACATTGTACTTGAATGCGGTCCGCCTCATCTGGAGGCAGGAAATGCGAAGCCCCATCAGTATCTGTAAAGGACGTTGACCTCATTCCCAGGAAAAAATCGGTCTGAGGTTGGTTGGCTGTACCTGAAGAGATCCGAGCATTACCGACACGCGTGCTGACAGGTGCGCAGTAAGCATCGGCGCCGCCGCTCGCCTCTGTGAGAAAGTTAAACTAGAAAACTATGGAATTTCTTTGGGCACTGCAGCGTACAAGTGTCCGAAGAAAGGGATTTGCAAGTCCTGGGCTTGGATGCACCATTGAGAATACCCAGGGTAAACGTTTTGTCTCCGGTGTTAGCGAGGAGTAAACTTGTGCCGTCCACCACGTGTATCCTGGGTAATCTCAATGATGCTTGCGACTTCCATTAAACTCATTTATTCCTCACCTACGCAGCGGGTTCCAACGTAACAGTTCAAGCTTTCACAACTTGTGATTTGACTGCACTGTGCTCCGGTATCCGTTTCGATGCACCTAAATATGTGAAAGAATGGGAATGATTTTGTCGCCAATTTTTTTTGATAAAAATATAAAAAATCCGCTGTCAACCAGCGAGCAAACTAACTTCTGTCCAGCGCCACAACGAACAACTTGGCATGTCGTTACACAATTACCGTTGACGCAGCGATTGCCTCCACCGCACGTCTAAACACTCATATCAAACATATAAACCACATGAAATCTATGACGAAAATAATGATTTTGGGCCCCCTCATGGCCTCTGACAGCACTAATGGCCCGAAAAATTTGGCCAGCCTCCACACCTCAGTGCTTTCGCGAAAACGCACCCCAAACGCACCCCAATTTGGCTCTTGTGTTTCCAAACACTCCATAGTGTACAGGACAACTAACCACGGTAAAAACGGTTGGTTTGGTCAAAGTTTCATAAATTCCAGCATTAAATGGACTCCTTTGATAGCACAGTAGGGATATCTTTCATAGCGCATTAGGGATATCTTTCCTCTTTGACTTCCCTTATGAGCGGATCAGGACCATTAGGCAAAAATGATGTGCGTCAATACAACATCCAACACAATGGATGTGTATCATCGTGAGGGAAAAAGGGGCGTAGCCAGGCGACTCTGATTGGTGCACTCGGGCTGCCCGTCACGCCCATCTGTTTGAACTCAATCCCATAATACATGTTCTATTTGTGCTTAGCGCCGTACGAGTCAAACAAGTGGGCGTGGCGGGAGGCCCTAATGCGCCAATCAGGGTCGCTTGGTTACACCTCCTTTTCTCTCACCATGATTCATACCCCAATACAATAATATCATCTTAGACAATGCTTCCAAAAATGGATGTTTCGTAACGATCCCCGAGGTCAGCCTCTTGCATTTTCCTTGTGAGAAGCCAAAATGACTTCACTATCGCCAACGCAGCTCTTTGGTATACAAATCAATGAAACGTAAAATTTACCCGATCGCAACTTGGTGCAGCGATACAGCGAGCGTTGCTGAATCCACGACCGTCGAGACACCTCAAAATTTCAGAATAGAAAACATTTACGTTTTGGGATTTAATCCGTCCAAGAGATGTGCTCCAAGGAGGCTCTGGACTAGCCCCCTATGTACTGATACGGAAGCTGCTGCAAAATCTTGAAAAATATTCTCAAAACACGAGCAAGACTGCATGTGATTCCAAAACAAATCATGGACAGATCAGATAAGTAAGCTCAACCTCGGAGAGGTACGGGTCAATACAAAATTGGAACCCTTAAAGAACGAACACCAAATACCTTGTGTTTGGTGGACAGAGGATGGTATCACAGGTATCAAATGGAACACATTGCGCATCTTCGTTGGCACCGCCTGCAATACACTGGTATCCATCGCGACAATCCAGCACGTCACATGTGGCGGTCGGCACGCAGACAGCTTCCTGGAAGAGCGATGGTGGGCAAATTCAGGATAACAGAATATTTCATAAAAAAAATTCGCAGTTTCATTAGTGCTATGTAAAATGTCGGAGGGTGGAACAGCGGTTCGCCTAAGAACACTTGAGTGACATACAATCATTGAGTCTGTTGCTTTCTTCGATGACAGAGATGGGTCATCGGCTACGTTGAATGCGTACGTGCGTCAACATGGACGCGTGCGTGAGCACGATGGTACGTGCGTCGGATGGAAGTAGCTTTAGCGCTGCTTTTATGTAACAATTCATCGCGGTAATTGGTCAGGGCAATTTGTAAACGTCAGACGCACGCATTCATTTGCGGAAGATTCAGAAGACCGCTCAACGCGGGGCATGAAATTCTTAGTGAACAGGATGCGCGACCGCCGTGAGATCGTGCGTCAAGGCTGCGTCAGCGTGCGAGTGGCCATACAATGGGCGTCGATGGCGGTGACCCCTTCGCGGCAAAGGAAAGCACGCGGCGCGACCGCACCGCTCACGATGGAACCGTCGCCGCAGTGGCAAATCTGGGTTTCCTTGATAGATGTTCATCAAATTTGATGGTAGCTAGTACGAAAACTAAGTGACTATCAAGGAAACCCAATAATTTGATATCCCGGAGAGGATTCCTGCTTGAGCGGCGCGGTCGCGCTGCGTGCTTTTCGAGGCCACAGACGGATCACCGCCATCGACGTCCACTGTATCTTTCATCATAGAGATGCACGCGCATCAAACGCACGCATCTAGGTAGTATAAATTGCCCTATTCTACGATGATCGTCCTTGGCCGTTACCTAAAGTCAAAATTGCTGTGGGCTGAACGACACCAACCTGCGTGATACTGTTCTGAAGACATTTCGTCTTGCGCGGACAGGTGATGTCGTCGCAGGACCGAGATCGCATACATGTCGGGCCGTTTGGTGTCATGACGCACTTCGTTCCACCACCGCACGACAGAGGACATGATCGTGAGTCGCTGGGTGTATCTGGAAAACTTGTTAAGAAGATGAACGCATTTTGCCTTCGAGGGTTTTTCCATCCTTTCAATTACAAGCTTTGTCAAGGAGATGAGTTCTAGGATTTCTTTCACTGTGGAAGAGAAAAGCCCGCTGGGAACACGTTAACTGACGCTCACTTAAACTATGAAACAAAATTTTCGGATTTTCAGAAGGGATCATTCGAAAAGACATACACTAACAGGTGAAAGAGTCCAGAAGTAGACTTACCAAATGAAGCCGCATTGCGTCCTACAAAACCTCTCAGATCAGGAACGCATCTGGCGTCCGAACCAGCCATTCCTCCTTGAAAGAAATGGATTTCTAGATTATTGAAAACTTGAAACGATTTACAAGTTGTCCACCTTGGCATTTGAATCCTGCAAAGCACGTCAGGTCAGAGCAAGTTCTTGCTGCCGCGCAGCTGGCGCCGCTGTCAGACTGCACACATCTGAATTGCTCAAATTCTCGGTTCTAACGGAAACTGACTGCGAAAAGGTGCAAGAGCCACCCACTTTTGGTTCGATCCACATTTTACTTGATCGCAAGTGGTGACACACCTTCCCTTGCGGCACACCATCCCGGATAGGCACGGCTGCAAGTGAATTTACTAGAAGCGAGAACAGTTATATTATTAGCAAATCTCCACGAGGAATATTTGCTCATCGTCATTTGCATTTCCGCTTGATATACTGTGATAACTGACCGTGGCACAAACAGCAATAGGAACACAGCGAGCATCCGAGAATCCGTTGCCTTCGACACATCTAAGCATACAAAAATTGATCATGACATGGAAAACGATAATTCAACAAATTTCAATGAGCTCTCATTGAGCAGCGACAAAAACGAGCATCACACCGGTGGTGATATGTATCCTAGCTGACCTTGATAATATTCTTAATAATTTTACTTAATTTTCGAATTGCTCACAGAGTTTATTTGGAGTCATGCTAAGCCGTTCTGTGTACGCGCGGCCGGCTTCATTATGGAATTGGCAACGTTTTCGCTTTCTTTTAATAGAAAGATCTGTAAATATGGTTCCAAACACACTCTAAATTTGAATATTTAGTCAAGTAATTTATTTTCCAGGAAGTTGTACTTTTACAGTCCACAAGTCAAATATCTCGGTCACGAAATGTTTCGAACAGTGGGTGCTTCTAAACGTGAATCCATCGGTGTGAGACGGGTGCAATGTCTACTGATACATAGTGTTCTAGTTTAGTATGACCGAAAGTGCGGCAGACGCAGAATGTAAATTATGTACATAACCGCTGAATATAGCGCATCTAAAGTATTTCATGAAGCGGTTCCATACTTGGTACCTAACATCAGAAATTATCGTAGTAGGGTAGAATATCAAGCTCAATCTCAGATTTTTGAACTTTCAAAGGTACTCTCATGGAACGGAGAAATAGTATGAAAAGTGGTGGGAGTAATGTTAACCATTGTATTCTATGTATATCCTACATAGCAGAGCCACATGTTCCAGTATAGAATTCTCGGTACCTGGAATTGGAATCACATGAAGTCGTGGTGCACGTACTATACGGCACGCATTGTGCGTCATCATTTGAGTCACCAGGATAGCATTTTGTACCAGCACCACATCTCAGCGTGCTGCACGTCAGAGTGGGGATACACACAACCCTCTGGAAACAGTATATCCATGAAGCATTCTCATGTCATCTACAAGACAGATAGATGCCTTACCGTTCCAGTCTGAACGACGCACTTCTGATTGGGTGGACAAGATGTAGGAGTGCAACCATTATCGGGACTATCTAAACATCGAAAGAAAATACGTGATCGCCCCTCAACAGTGATCTCGAAAAGGCGTGAGAATCACCTGCTTGGTAAGAAACGCACGTCGCAGCCTAAATATGAACGAATATAGTGATTTTTCGAGACGAACCACAGTGGGTTTCTTTTGAAATGATGAACTTACTAAGTTGGGATCGTCCTCTCTGCAAACCTGACCAACAGGACACCTCAGCTCATTGCACGTTGGAGTTGGGAGACATTTTGGCCCAGAAGGGGTCACAACACACCTTCTGCCTTGGATACAAAACAGGTTACAGGCTCGGAGTGGTGCTGAAAATGATTTGCTGTCCTAGATGGTCTCATGCGCATAAATTTTGAAGGAAACTATGAGATATCCAACCAGGAAGAACTGGCTCGTCGACGTATGATGTTGAAGGACCTGGAAAGTGGTTGCTCTCGTATTTGTGAGTGAAAATACTGAATTTGGGGGGTGGGGCATAAGTTACTACACAGTCCGCTGGGTTTCTCTGTAGTAGGGGAATGCCGCTCATAAATCCTACCCTTTTTGAATAGTGCTAGATCTGAACTAATCTTTGATCACAGACATTCTGTAGGGGCTTGCAAGACAGTGACAAAATTTGACTGCAAACTTCCAGCGCAGATTTTTGGTGTTTTTAACAACGGTTCTCGGTGGAATAGAACATTGCCTCATTTTATTAGTAACCGTTCGTAGACGACTTCGGGAGATCGGTAAAAAAAACACTCAAGATCGGTGTTCACGATAGAGTCACGTCAGGCCCATACTTAGGCCATTCGTGAACTTCAAAAGCCATTTTGTAGCATTTTGATCTAAAACAGCTTTCAGATCACATCCACAGCTGATTGTTATCTTGATTCTCACAGAAAAAATTTGCGAAAACGAATTTCGTGAAAGTTGGCCCTCACCGAGCTTGGTGTGGCAATATTTTTCATCCCATGTTTCTCACAAAACATTTTTACTTGGTATCACAGATGCCATTAGAATGAGCCCTCGGTGCACATCAGGAACGATCCAGACAGAAAAGCCACCCGGAAAGATTCTGCAGATTTTGCAGAAAAACTTGTCGCAACAAACCGCATTCTCCAGATGTGCTGAGCAAACTATTTCAGAAGGAAAGTGTTTTTCAAGATCCTGTCTAAACTCGAAAATACTCTCGGCCTTTTTTACACGGCAGAGAAAAGAGCAAAGCAAGGCGTGGATCTGTGGTGGAGAAATAATAGAGCGAAAATTGTATAATACAATAACTCATGCCCCCTCTGCCCTTGTAGATTAAACATGATTTCATAAGCATTTGTATGCAATGAGGTGAATGAATATGTCTACGATCTTAGCGAAAATAAGGAACGCATCAGCGCTACTAGACTTTTGGAAATATGGTGGAAAAAAAACCAACCTGCCGTGGCAGTCACGCACTGAGCATCCTGAAAAACATAGAGCAGTGATGGCGATTTTTCCAAAACTCAGAATTTGCAGATCTAGAAACTATTGCAGTTGAGACTAGTACACCACCATCTCACCTTGAATTTCTCGGGCTGCTCACATCGTTCGCCTTTCTTGCACTTCAGCTGGCTGCACGTCTTCACAGCTACACACTTGGGACCACTTGGAGACTCAACACATCGTGGAGTTTCCGGGGCGCAGAGCGCGTTAGCGCAGGTTAGTGTTGGGGCTAAAACATGGTTTGATTTCGAGCGCAACTTGCTATGAGGACAATTTCTCGTGTGTTATCGCTCAGGAACTGGTAAGAGCAGTGCTATACTCCGGGAGTAACATTGATTCGGATACCATTTGATTTTAAGGAAAACACCATTTTTGCTGACCCACGAGTCAGCGATAATCGATACGTATCAAGATCGAAATCGTTTGAGAGACGCCAACACAGATTCCTCTACTCCATGTGGAGTGTACCTGCCACCCAACCTGTATGCGGATTGTAGTAGCCGTCGGCCATGGTCATAGGCACGCACTTCTGTTGAGCTGGGCACGGGGCACGAATGCAATAAACCTGGAAAAGCACACATCCGAGAGAAAATCATGAGAGGTAGGGCCCAAAAGTTTTGTCCCAGTTAAGAATATCAAAGATCTTGCCAAACCTGCTGCACAACACATTTCTGGCCGATTGGGCACAACAAGGTGCAAGGACTACCTGAAATTATCGCTATCACATTGTTATAGCACCATTGAGCATAAATACTGACACTATCTGCGGAACAACCCGGGGGTTACTTAGGCAATTCCTGAGGGCCTTCCGCGAGAGTATTCAAGCCTAGCGCGCGGTTTGCGTGCGTATATTTGTGACCGGGCTTCTTACCGGGCCTCCCGGTGTGTCATATTTGTGGGCGGGGCCCGTCAGCGGGCCTTCCATGTGCCACAACTGTAGGAGTTGGGGGGGGAGGGGTGGCT
>JARK01001377.1:202405-214999 GCA_000688135.1 Ancylostoma ceylanicum
GGGGGGGGGGGTGGCTAGGTCTCAGAACATTTTGTGTGGTAGCACATCTACCTCCCAAATACCGTACCCCTACTTAGTGTTATTATAAGAAATGAGCATGAGTTTCGCGTCAGACTACCCCACCAGTTTCTGGGAGAGAGAAAAACTCAGGAATGTACCAAACGTTAAAAAAACACCTACGAATCTTTGCAGGAGCATCTCTGGGCGTCGCTGGGACGCATTCCTCTAGGGGAGGACAAGGTGCCGCAAAACATTGAACCTGGAACGGTTATCGTTAATGCAACTGCACGGAATCCCCCATCAAGTCAGACATGACGGTTACCCACCTGTGTGAGACGACAAACTTGGCCGTAAGGACATGTCTTTTTACAGGTAGCATCAGTTGAAGGAGGAAGAGAATCAGGAACTAAATTCGGAAATTACTTTTCTCTTCTTGTTCACTCTTTCTTTTTTTTGAGCATATGATCGCTCGTAGACCGAAAAATGCAGGAGAATGCTTTACATTTCATTTTCATCCATTTTCCATCCATATTTTATCTACTCACCGATAGGCACACATCGGGCTCGGCCTCCTTCTGCAGAACAAGTTGTAGTGGCAGTGCAGCGTACGGTCTCACAAGGATCTGGTATGTGATATGTTAGCGGAGAGTGCCGCAAAGGACACAATTGAAGCCTTTGGGATTTTGGCAAGAAATCCAAAAATGAGCGAGTGTCTAACAATCGGCAATTATTGCTTGGAGTTTGTATCTTTATGCGATTATGAAAGAGATCTGCTACTATTCATGTGACTCTCCTTACCGTACAGCTATTCAGGATGTAGGGTAAAGCTCACAGTTCTGCAGTGAGTGTGGGCAGAAGGACGCATGCAATGTTCCTTTAATTAGGAGGAATCAAAGTTTGGTTTTGAGTTTTCTGTTGGGTGGTTTTCTTCTGGGAGTTTGTACCAATATCGGGTAAGTTAGCCAGGAATGGACGAGGTGTTTGATGGCACAAATCGTGGATAGAATAACACCACTTCCATGCATTCGAGACCGACGTTGTGTCGACAAGTTAGGGGGCTTGAGACAATCCATACATTAATCTGTGAAGCAGAAGCATTGCAGGATCACTAGCTAGGAAATATTTTGCCTCGCACTGGCTATACTGCGCAAATGCCAATGCTCTTCATTTAAGAAATATTGACCCCACGGAGGATGGCATATCCAGGCCGTTCGCCTTGAATGTTTTTATTTTCAAACAGCTGTAGGTTACTTAAATAGATGTTTAAAATCCGAAGATTTACTTCAAACAAGATTTTAGAAGTTTCATTGACTCACCTATAGGAACACACTGGGCCTCGCCTCTTGTTGCTATGCATCTTGTATTGGCAGCGCAAAGTACGGCGGCGCAAGGGTTTGTTAGTAGCCCTGAAAATGGTAAACGTTTGTATTGAATACTTAGCACAATTTTCGAACATGTTTTGAAACAATTTCGGTGCTATATGCACGTTATTCCTGAGTAGAGTTGTTTTTTTGGACGGGAACGAGCGGATTCATTACGGATATTACCAATTCTACTATTAGCATGTGCGGAATAAGAGCAGAATTGTGTGGCCAAGCAGCCAGAAGTGGACTGCATAAAGATGTGCAGCATCACCAGATTCTGCCTTCGCTTCGCTGCGAACACACTATGCTTGGTGCTTGTAGGTTTCCGTTGCCAACTCCCCAGCATTTTTACACACACCTGATGCTCACTAACCCGTTTACTCCCCCCTCCCCCCTGTACAGCACTAAAATCGTTGGGCGCCTCACCTCTGCCCCATTTTCTAATGACTGCGGCTGTTGCGGACTTTGCTTAGGTGTGAAAATCCTAAATTGATGGTGCAACGGTTGCCCACTCCTCAATCGTTATAACATAGTGCGAAATAAACGGTGATATGTATTGCTACGAAAAACAAGCAACTTCGGAACTAGATAGCACAAGTAGGTTTGGTGGAGAATTGCAGCGATGTGGAAGGCTAATGTGTGAAATGTTCACGTGAAGTTGTCCAATAGTGAGATAAAATCTAACGTTGAAAGTCTTAACCCGAGTGGGCCAAAATGTAACACAGTACATATTTACGCCGCACGCAGTATAGCAAGTAAGGCTCACCAATTTTTCTCGGAGCATCTCTTGCTGGTGCAGGGACGCACTCTTCCATTTCAGGGCAAGGAGCGACAAAGCATTGAACCTGAACTGTTCATTTTAAATAAGGAATGTGACTAAATACAGTGTGTATCATAAATATACGGGTACCCCACAAATGGCGATATCTGCTTTCATTCACATTCCTGGCAAAAGCTACTGCAACCAGTGAATTCGGCGTGCTCGAGAACCCTGTATCATGTCTATTCAGTTTGAAAAATGGAAAAATGAAGTGTAGCCGTATTCGACCCCATATTGCAGTGTATCATAATTATACGGGCACCCCCAGTGAAAAATAGACAAAATCATCTACTCATCCGGAATCTCCTGTCTCAAATTCGAAGTAAGTGGGTATAAGCACTCCTCAGCTAGACCTCCAATATGGCAAGGATCGGAGCCTTCTGAGACAGAACAGGCGCAGATATGCGCTCTTCACATTGCTTACTTCAACAACCGCAGGAGACCGGGAGTAATGGTCGGGGTTCGAGTACCATCGACGCCTTGGTGCAAAGATCATGATCGAAACGATTGAACGATCGTAATCGAATTCCGACCAGTACTCTTGGTAATCCTGCGGTT
The DNA here is from genome assembly GCA_000688135.1 of Ancylostoma ceylanicum. Lineage (NCBI taxonomy): Eukaryota > Metazoa > Nematoda > Chromadorea > Rhabditida > Ancylostomatidae > Ancylostoma > Ancylostoma ceylanicum. Next base: position 205,148 of record JARK01001377.1, read on the forward strand.
GCTGAAGTAAGCAATGTGAAGAGCGTATATCTGCGCCTGTTCCGTCAAAGAAGGCTCCGATCCTTACCACATTAGAGGCCCAACTGAGGAGTGCTTATCGTCACTTATTGCGAATTTGAGAGAGAAGATTCCGGATGAGTGGATGATTTTATCTATTTTTTTTATTGAGGGTGCCCGTATAATTATGATACACTGCAAGATGGGGTCAAACGCGGGCTACACTTAATGTTTCCATTTTTTAAATTGAATGGCGGTGATACAGGGTTTTCGGGCACGCCGAATTCACTGGTTGCTGTGGCTTTTGTCAGGAATGTGCGTGAAAGCAGATATCGCCATTTTTGGGGTGCCCGTATATTTATGATACACACTGTAGTGCTTTTGGCTTACTGCAATAGCCAGACTGCATCAACCAACCTGCGTAAATTGACACACTTGACCGTAGGGACACTTCTTTTTGCAACCACTTCCACCTAAACCAAGAGGTAGATCGTTTGCTGAAAAATCATTACACCATCGTATTAATGAACATTAGTATTGGGAGTTTCTGTACTCCATTGTCGACTGCGTGGTTCACCCGTGCTCTTCTTATGAACTGCGTGAGCCTGTTTCCCAGCCTTTTCATAACATTTACATTTGAAATGAATGGTCGTTGTCTACTTTCGTTTTTGTCACTTCAAGATCACATTGGGAGAAGCAAGCAATGTTTTTTTTTACTGTGGTCTTGAAGTAAGTTTTCCGCATTATTACAGCAAAGCTTGCATAAAGTTTCAAGACTTTCAAAAGGAGGAGTTGCGAAAAACATTTTTCTCAAATTGAAAGGGAATAATTTACGCAAAAATTACATTTCCTGCTCACAAACACAATAAAAACACCATGTACTACTTTCATGAATGAGTATGAAATTCATACCCTCAATCACAATTTCTCATATGAAAGATATACCAATGAGATCACTCGACCGCCGCTGTGCTGAAAGCTCGTTGGTCTCACAAGCCAGACATGCGGAATAGCGCAAAAACGAGCGGTCGCCAGTGGGTGAATTCTGTCTCTATCGTTATATGTACATATTTTTGTTCACTCACCTATAGGGACACAGCCAGCCTGGCCACCTTTTGCGACACATCTTGTGTTGGCACTGCAACGTACGGTGGCGCAGGGATCTGCTGAAATATGGGTATGAACTTATTTGTTCATTTAAAACTGAAATTAAGCTAAGCAGATAATCGACAGACTCAAACGCTATCACTGTAGTCAGAGATGAAAGCTACCGATTACAGAGAACGGGGGGAGGATGCTACTCATATAAGGCCGGCCTGATCCATGGACAGAGAGAGAGAGAGGAAGAAGCAAAGCGATCCTCACAAAGAAGCAAAGCGATCCTCACAATCTCGGGCACAGCTTCCATCACTCCCTCGACATTCAACGCCAATAAATCATGCGGTATTTCTTGTGTTAATTCCTGTCTCCCAGCTGCGAAGATTAGAAATACCCCACCAAGAGACAGCGCATATGAGCACAGGAGAATCTAGATGTGGAAGATCCGAAATGGTGGATTCCGGCAAATTTTTAGCGTTCATTCGTCTTCGCTCATCCCCTCCCTCGATGACGACGAAGTCTTCAACGCTGCAGAAGTTTCATAAACTAGAGATCTTCTATCTTCTCTTATTGTGTGGTTTCCCTTCCTAGAACTTCTACCTCTGCAAGAAACCGTGTCCCTCTGATACAGAAGGGTAAGGTGATTACGAAAGATACAGTAATCGTTATTATTTTGAGAACAAGATGTAATTTTCGTTCGAGCGTCTTGTAATCTTTCTTTCAATAAATTGTGCGCCCGTAGGAAAGTCCCGTGGTGGTGAATTTACTCAGAAGCTTACATGCACGTTTGAAAATTGAATACATGCCAGCACACCTCCACGCATTATAGGATAGGACTACTCACGTCCACGACAGAAAGAGCACACATGTCACCGAAATAGTGTCACAGTCGATTCGTCTCTCCTAATATTCTCACAGCATGAGAGTTCGCTTAATTCATGTGTGGGAGATGAACTTAGCCGCGCATACGTGCTCGCAGCAGTATCGTTGACGAAATGACCTACTATTCTATCTCAGACATTCGCTCGGGAGTCCTGCCTGACAAAATAATGACCCCGCTCAAGGGTGAGCGGGAGTCATCGAAAACAGCTAGTTTTTGTCCCGCAACATCCCGATTTTGTCCCGCAAGCTCCTGCGGGAGACCGGATTTTGTCCCGAAAATGACACCAGTATCATGTTGCGGGAGACCGAATTTTGTCCCGAAACTGAAAAACGAAAGAAAACAAAAATGCACGGTGACCGCAACGCGTATGCGGTCCGTGGGCCAACGCCGGCCGCTACTAGCGGATTTCGCATCCGCGTCACGGCCGAGCGCGAAGGCCTCCCACGCATCTCGCCTGGTCTTCACACTGGGCCACGGTCTTAACCGGGCCTCAGAAGGCCAGACGAGTCCCGTAGGACTCCTCTCCGGAGAAGCGGAGAGTAGACTGAAGCCTACCTGCAAAGTGAGACCCTTATATACCCCTCATTTGATAAGTTTTACCACGTAGCAAAAGCAAACCCGCTCCATTCTCGGGTTAATCCCGCAACAAAACCAAAATGATGTCTCCCGCCGGAGCTCCTGATGTTGTCCCGAAAGTGATAAGAAAGCTTTTTGTCAGGCGGGACTCCCGAGCGAATGTCTGAGATATTGCATGGATACGAGATGGCACACAATCAGTGGCTGAGACGTGTTGATGAGTTTCGAGGTTGAGTTCATCACTATGGAGCTTCACTGCGGGGCTTGAAGCTTTGGAACTGTTCAAATAAGGCCACAGCATGGAGTCCACTCACTTATTCTGATTCTTTTCAGGGCGTAGTCTGCCATAGAGGCTTGAACACATTCTTCTATAGGAGGACAAGGCGCTCGAATGCACTGAACCTAAAAGCAGAAAGGAACTGAAGAACCGAAACTAATAAATGCAGAGTACAAATGTTTATGAATTTTTCTCCCGAGCCGTCTATACCTTTGAGCATACACATATAATGTTTTGGTATTATACAAAATTTAAACTCTGTTCTCCTAGAAGGCTACTATCTCGTAAGTTATGTTATTTTTGTGAAGGCCACAAGTACACTATCGAGCTTTCCTCTTTTTAGCAGCAATTCAGGAAAGGTGGCAGCAACTGGAGGAGACAGGAACTGGAAGGAGATGCCTCTCGACTTTGCACTTGAAGTACATATAATATAACGCTGATCGCCATGCATTCCTGCAGAAGTCCCTTAGTCGTGCTTTTTTACTCCTTGCCGGAAGCGACCTTATTGAAGCTTTCCGGAAAAATCATTTGCAGAAGTGATCGCCTAACCATCAAAATCTTCTCCTAGTCGTGAACGTCTTGAGGTTTTTGAAAAGGTGGAAGTCCGATGGAGCAAAATCGATGGAGCAAAATCTGGCGAAAATGCAGGGTGAGGAGCGATTTAAAACTTTCAGTCCGCCAATTCTCGCTGAGCTAGCCATTGTCGAGGTGTTACAGCACTCTCTCTCTCTCTTAAACACTCTCGGGTGCTTTTCTCTATTTTGAAATTTTAGCTCGTTCAGAAGTGGGGATTGAGAAGTACTAGCCTCTGGAATTTTTCCCCTCGTGGAAATGAAATCAGTAACGTTGATCCCTCATCCCTCAAAAACCAACGCAGTCATCCCAGCCATATGGATGGTCTTCGCCTACGTTGGAACCGATTATTTCCCTCCAATCAACAGGTTGACTGTCTTTTCATGTCTGTTTCCGGCAATTGTATGGTGGATTCATGTTTCATTAATAATTTTGAATCTCCTCTTAAGACAAGCTGGACTTTTTCCAGAAATTTCCAATCAGTCGAGTGAGGCCCAATCTCGAATGCTTTTTTGCATTGGATTGAGAGAATTGATTGAGATTGAGAGAATGCGTACCCATATTGCGAAGTTTTTTTAAGACCCAGTTCGTTGCGCATAACATCCGTTACTCATTCAGTAGAGGTCCGCATAGCCTCCACAAATTCATGTGCTTTCATTGTATTCCAAATAAATTTCCAAACTTCCATGTCTTGGACTTTGCTCACGACTTAAGTAAATGTAACCATTTCTGGCCGTCAGGGATGTGATTGAACTACAGTTTTCTCACGGAAATGCTTGAATTCCAAAACCAAGAAGCACAATGTGAGAGTCAAGTGATGAGCCCCAGGGTGAATAACACCTTTAAGAACACTGTTCAAGCGAGAATTCATTTCCGTTGCTGTTCTTCCCAGCTGGAAAAATTCGATTGTCGCGTGAACTGTTAGCTCTAACGACTTTTCAAGAACCCGGCTGTTCTTTAGGTGGATCTGGCATTTCTAACCAACTCGTGTGAAGGTGCAGCCAACACCTGCATGTGAATTTTTTGGAACAGGACACGGTTTCATCATAATGCACACCTGCATTGACGTTTTGAAACTTACCACTGTCGACTTGCACACCTGTCCATATGGGCATTGCTTGTTGCACGTCGCTGAAAGCAGTAATATGTGAAAAAGTAAATCAGCCGAGAAAGCCTAGAGAAATGCATGTCTAACTTTACTTCAGGAATTGTTTCAAGAAAACGTTTAAGAAAAATAGTTTTTGGTTCAATACTTTTGCTGCCAAAGCCGCAGATGAACATTCACATATGAACCTCACCTATGAATCTTATCCATGGGCGAACTGCAGCTGTACTGTCTTCGCAACTGAGGAAACATTTCTTGCAACTCTTTGACACATTCGCGACAATGCACGCTTTGTGCTTTGTTTTTAAGGAGATAGCCGTGAAAGAAGCGTATATTTTGTGTGCTGATTGAAAATATGATGGCTGTTTTGCATGTTGGAGCATTTCTGTAAGGTTACGGTGTTCATACTGGACAAACTGTAGAGAGCTGTGTTCCTCAGAATTTGGGTAAGCACCACAAAGGTGTTCATTTTGCTTGTTGATCACGAAAATGGTATCCATTCTGTAGCCAAACGCGCTTCTGAGGAGTCACTCCACGCATGCAGTGTCAATCATATTCGTGATTCAGCAAAAATCCCTCAAGCAAAAATTTAAGAATATTCGATTGAATAAAATAGGTAGGTATGTAAGAAAATAGGTGGCACAACATATGACATGAGGTTCGGAAATTTTGCAGAAGCCCTATCATTCAAACAGCACCTTTTTTAGTTACCTCGAAGCTTGTACGCACAGGTATGCTCACTTCCTGTCGGTTCATTTTTATGAATGCTCGCTGCTTTTCTGTTTTTTATCGTTTTATGTTCACAGTTCACATATACAGCGCCGGCCAAAACTATATAGCCTTTTCAACTTTCCTCCATAACCTCTGTTAGCACAAAGTTCGGCTTAAAGTAAAGCCTCAAAGTTCAAATTTTTTTCTTCAACGAATTCTGAGTCTCTACAACTGTCGTGAAGATTTGAACTTCAAGGTTTTACGTTTACAAAAGTTATGGAGGAAAGTTAAAAAGGCTATATAAATTTGGCCGGCACTGTATTTTTGTGGCCTCTCTTACAACACTGCTCATTTGTCTCAGGTCCTGCATCCTTTCGCTGTTGGTTTGGAATCATACGAGCGCATGTTGACTGCATCTGCAGTTGTGTGATGTGGTTAGCTTCGCTTGTTTGTAGTCAATCAAATAGGTGGATCGGTTTGGGCACATCTTCTCTTCTACAGGGTGCGCGCGAATTATTGGTTAGTTTTAATTTTTTACGCATTCAACGCCTCTACGATGCTCAGATGAAGTCGAATGCGTGGCGCATCCCTCGTGACGGGATTGATCAACGCCGACCACTTTATACTTTATCCTTTAATTTTTTATTATTTTATTATTATTTTATTAATTTTTTGAGCCTTACTCAGGTAGGGTTAAGCAAATTCATAAGTCCTGCTGTAGAAGTCTTGGCATGAGCCACTCCTATCGCGGACAATAGCTGGTTTCCTGGACGGCCTCTTCCTTTGCTCACACAGGCTTCAGGAAACCTCCCGGTCAAATCGCTTGTGACACGGGCTCGGTCACAGCTACCTTCCTTTTAGGATTTTGGGGGTAGGCTTTGAAAGACTCCGACCACCCATGTATGATAGGTCACAACTATACCTCGGCTGCTGCGTGCTCACCATGGATTGGACCAGTGAATGATTACCGCGGTCTAAACAGGCTTTATATCTAACAAACCGATTTTGCTACTTTCTGCAAGCTCAGGACTGGTAATTTGCAGTAAGAGCAAGGGTAGTAAATGTTTTGAAAGTGTGGAATACTTCCAATTCTGGTAGTAAAAAGTTTTTTCTGCAAGCTCGTTCAGCCTCAGTTTACAAGCCAAAATTCGTTCGAAAGTGGTTTTCATGGTGATTTCACTCAATTTTGGGTCGCAGAGATTGTCTACGTCACTCTTCATTCACATCTATATGAGTTCCGCTTCAGATATGTTAGTGGGTAAGGTCTGTACTACTGAACAGGTAGAACTAGACTCGTTGAAAGTCGTCCAGCAAAAACCTTGAAGGAATCTTGTAAAATAATCCCTGCGTGCTTAGGGGATGAAAAGATGGTCGAATCTGCAGGCTTCCCCAAGGCTCTATTGACCAGAAAAAAAGTCAATTGGCAAACCAACTGTTGTCCACCGTAGGTATTGCTCCAATGAATATATCCACAACATGGCTTGCGAATTCGCTTAAGCATTGTTGATTGGGGCTCAAAAAAGCCCCGCGCTAATAATTTGCGCGCACCCTGTAATAGTTTTCTTTTTGGGGTGTGCTCGTTTCGAACACTTGGACATTTGCACCTCTCCGTTTTCTTAGTGTGTCACTGATATATGTATGGTCTCACATGTATAATGTACACAGACAAGAGTTGCAACCGCGGCGCGGCTCTCTGGTTGTCACCTGCATCGAGGCAGCGAGCATGCTGGGCAAAGACACGGAGGCGAACCGCGCCGCTGTCCCAACCAGGCCTTAGCACAAGATTCCTCGGAGGCAAGCTGGTCTTCGTACAAGGGCCGAAAAGCAAAGGAGGCTTCGTACCGCGGTCCGGGACGAAACCCGAAAAAAGTTATAGACGAATAGGGGCGACTGACGCCGAAAAAATGGCCTGCAACAAGGCTGCTCGCTCCTTGAGCGGCGCAATAGGGGCGACTTAGGCCGAAAAATGATATGCAAGGAGGCTGCTCATGATGTAAGCGGCCAGACGACTGTCCGGTCCAAGTATTTCGTTTGGAGCACATTTTCCACGTACACCGTAGGATTTAAAGATTCCTGCGCAGTTTAGACGCAACCAAATGACAAGATATCTTCACTAACAAGAGGACTAAGGAAGCACCACAGCTGTTTGAACGAACGACCAAAACTTATGTACCGCTCGAAAAATATATGCGAAAAACCCTTTCTTTCGTTGAGCTGCTGCGAAGAAATTTCGTTGAGCTGCTGCGAAGTCCAGACTTTGAGATTGGGCTTGAAAATTGGTGGTTGGGGAGACCTAAGGGGCACTACAACTGTATGCCCAGTATTGCCAGAAACGATGTACGGCGCAAAGGATGTATGTGAGGGATACCTCAGGTCGCTCTCCAGGTCGCCCAGGATGACTTAACTCACTTACTGAGCATACACTTTTTTATTCCCATAATTTTTGGGCTTTCGCAGTATACGCTTGTAGTACCCCTTTAGTTCTTTTGTGAATTAGGATTTCAATTCATTTCGTCGCATTTACATTGCGCAGGAAACCTCAAAATCCTACGGAGTCCAAGCCCCTAGAATATATGCTCTAATCGAACAACGCCGCGTACTAGTTTCAACGCGTTTCTTCCCGTATAAGGCGGGATGCCTTCCCGCCGCGACGCTCCGCCCACGATCGATGCGCACCGACCTCACAGTCGCCAGCGACGGCGAAGCAAGGTGCTACAGTCCTCGAGGACTATAGCGGCTACCTAACCGTGAACACTTCATTTCACATTTGGCCCGATTGATATTGCTGACAGGTGTATGCACATAATGATCTGCTTCGACTTTGTAAGGCAGCAACTTCTGATAACCTTGTGACGGGTCTACTTCGGTTTGCTTTCACTACTTCAATCCTTAATAGTATTCGTACAGTAGGGGTGCCGTTTTGGATAGTCGAATTCATCTGTGATGTATGCTCAGTGGATGTCAAGACGTTATTATTAGAGAAGAAACATCTTCTCCCCCTTAGGGTTTGTCCCGCGCATTCGCGGGGTCTGCTGTTTTGGTTCTCCTGCGCCATAGATCTCGATCCTGAGTGTCACCCTTGGTGACACCAAGTTCCCCCATACCCTTGCTTACGGTGTCTTTCCATCGTTTCTTCGGTGCGCCTCTGGGGCGCTTGCCAGTAACCTCCATCTCCATGGCCTCACGAGTAGGATGTAGTGCTGATCTTCTAATAAAGTGTCTAAACCACCGCAACCTCTGTGCAACCAGTTTTTGCTGTACGGGCGCCGGCTGCATCAATGCTCTTACGTCTTCATTGCGCACCTTATCGCGTCGCGTAAGTCCACATGCCCATCTAAGCATGTGCATCTCCGCCGTGTTCAACATTCTTTCGTGCGTCTTCGACACCGGCCAGCACTCGCTGCCGTACATTATTGCCGGCCTGACAATGGTGCGGGAGATTTTCCCTTTCAACACACTGGAGCGCCTTCGATCGCAGAGAATTCCGGTTGATTCTCTCTACCTCATTAGAGAACAAACATCTTATAGCTTAAAGGCAGAGGCTCATCTCATTTTCGTGGTTGAGGTAATGGCAGATTCAGCATCTCCTCGGCACGCTGATTCCAGTAATATACCCAAATTGTCTCAAAATGGTCTTTAACCCCATTTTCCAGGACGAGGTCTGTAACAGTTTGCTCCCTGTGTTGACGTGTGAAGCCGTTGATCTTATCAATCAGACACGCCAAGACGCGTTGCCAACGTTGCTGCCGTGGTGGGCAGCCAGAGCAGCTCGGAGCGATCCACCTTCCGGCTCCAAATTTTAGTCACTTTGATCCCTTCGGGAAGGGGCTGTGTCGCATTCGTGCCTGTTGGCGTACGTTACTGGGATTGTCATGACGAGAAGGTCCAGGATGTGTTGCTGTCTCCAACATACGAAAAGATGATCCCGTCTCTAAATAAGATAGAGCTACTAAGTAAGCTTTATTATCAGTGCTAGCAAAAGATTAGGAGTAGTAAAGAGGTTGCAATATTACATGATCGATAGGTTTCATCATGGAGTGACGTTCCCAGGTTGACCGAAACACGTTCCACGTTTCAGCGACGATCTTTACCACGCCGGTGTTAACGGCGCACGTTTCTAACCCGTTGCTTTTTTGAAGCTAGGACATTGTCGAAGTCATCGACATGTCATCCCATTTTTTCTAGAATGTCGTACTACGATATCACTGGGCTGACAGCTTTGGCGACAACTAGAATAATCTCTGGCGTGACCTATCTGGAATAGGAATCATCTTAGCCGTTTGGCTAGTCTGCACGGTCTTGGAGTGTGCGAGGTAAGTTCAGATCACGATCATTTTTGTCAATCGGAAATCTCTGTTTCCTTTTCAGTCATGCGAAGGCAGGAGGCATTGCCTTCTCCACCCATATGATTAATATAGGGTTGCGGGCAGCACTCGCCGCCATTCAGGCGGCGGCGGGTTGCCACCCCAAATCGCCAGGGATGTGGAACAACGTACGTTAATTAAAGGTAGGTAGCTACATAACGCAATCCAAACCGTAAATCCTCAATTGCTCTATTTCCAGAAACATAGCCCACCCCCGGGCGATTCTCCTTGCGCGGGCGGGCGGTCTCGTACCATCGGGCGGGAGGGC
>JARK01001377.1:215587-271797 GCA_000688135.1 Ancylostoma ceylanicum
GCGCGGGTGGGCTCGACACATCCGTTATGGGCCCGAATGCATCATTGAGATTACCAGGGTAGACATGTTGACACCGCGTCAGAGTTGGTGACCAATACAGTTGATAGGCATTTTCGCAATGGGTAAATTTTTATGGTGTCAACACGTTTACTCTGGTAATCTCAATGATGCATTCGGCCCCTGTACGCATTTTATGTAGATTGTAGTAGTGCTATTGGTTTAGTTTAGTTAGGTTTAGCTTTTGTTGTTTGTTCTTGTTTTTCTCTTTTTTGTTTTCCTTTTTCTGTATCTAAGGTAAATATATTAAATTTTAACGTCTTCCAATGTTTTTCCTAGTGGATCCCAGCACTTTTATATCCAAAGAGGACTTCGTTTTGATTTTGGCCTGGAGAAGACCTCGTGCCGGGGCCTGGTACCAACTCTTGTCTGCGTACATTTGGAGTTCACCCTATCTATCTTTCCCATAAATATTCAATGTTTTCCACATTTTATAGAATTTACGTATTTTCCTTTTGAGTTTCCTATTGAACTTTACGTCGTATGCTTTTGCGTTGCTACAGTTCTTTTACAAAGCGCTATTATTGATGGTGATGTTACATAACATGAACAGATCAATAGAGCTTCCGTGGTCTCGTGCATATTTCACGTCATCTTTTTTATCCTTCAATAGTCCCTTCTGTATGAATGTGTAGCTTTGTAGAAGTGTCGGAAATCTTTCCGACGTTCCTCTTCAAATCTGCAGTACGAACTGTACACGGGCAGAGTCATCATAAATATAATATGAACAGGTTTATGTTCTTCACAGAAAAGCTCTTTTTTTCATTAACGGGCAATGCCGCCCATGTTTCTATCCGAGCCACACTGAAGAGAAAAGTGATAGCATATTCTCACGGAATTTCCAAATGACCATTGGATTTCACACATACGCGCAAGTATTCTACATACGATGTCTGCTCATTCTTCGCTGTCTCTCCACCTCCTATTAATTTAAAATAGGTGAGGTATACGAATCTCCATGATTGCTGGAGATGATATTATGTGGTAGTCCGCGAGATTCAACTTTAGAGAATGCGGTGGCCGAGCATATCTTCACATGGTTTGGGAGACTGCTCCTCGCCCAGAATGCACGTGGTTTTCGTTCCTTGAGATGGCGGCCAATTCTACTTGGATGTGTCGTGATGTTAGTCCAAGATTCTTGATTCGGAGAAGAGCGCACAATGGAGTGGACTTTTCGGTAAGTCCAACATATCTTATTCTGTTGTTGTTGTGTCTGTAAGAGCAGGAGGCACGCTTTTTCAGAGCAGCACAGACAATGACGTTCACGTCCACGTATGCTTCATCAGTTTGTTGCCTTGCAATCGTGAGATTCGGGACGCCCTAACTGTGGGCAGGTGTGAGAGTACTGCATCCTTCTTCTGCATTCATACTTCCACCGTCAATTAAATTCGTGAGGAGGACGACACTATTCAGTTAAGGTCAACCATGGAATGCAAATGTGAGCATGTAAGGTCTTAATGCTGCCAATGTTTTCCATGTAAATTCTGGTAACTGTCCACTGGTACATCCATAAATACCGCTCCCTTCATTCGCCGGTATGAGCAGCAGCTATACAAGATGAGATGTGGTTGAAATTGCTTGTAATATTCCTGTACTATTATGTACTGTATTTTTCCGGAACTGTTGCCTGTCATTTTCCATACTGAGCACAAAGGACAATGTGGTTGCACATAATTTTTGAGACAGTTATAGCCGCCTGTAACGCCCCTACCCAATTTTATCACTTGTTGTTGCCTTAGTTCGTTGATTGTTTTTGTTTGTCTTTCCTCCACTTGATATTGTATGGAGTAATTCACTGCATGTAATGAACAAAGAATCGGTGAACAAAAATCCCAGCATCGATCTCAACCGTCACGATCTTATCTATGGTTCAGGGGTTCCTAACACTATGGGACCGCGAACTTAACGAATTCGGTTTTGTGGTAGTCAGTGCGCCGAGAACAGATCCACGGCAGAAATATTGCTGTTTCATCCTGAGCCAAGGACATGCTGTGATCCCAGAATTGGTTCGCAACGCCCACTGACTTGCCAAACTGTGTGTAGATACATATATGTATGTCGGCGATTGCTATTTGAAAATCGGTGGAGATCGTTACCAAACACCCATTTTCATCAAGAGCTCCTGGGCTGTTTAATGAAATGGATAACTGTATCAGATTACAAATAATGCAAAAATGAAAACTTAATAACAATCGGATCCACAAATAACGGTTTAAGAACTGAACTGGGAACTAACGCTTTCCAATAGGTCGCATCGTTTCTGTGTGTGTCTTAACACAGGTAGGCACCGGTGGACAAGGTGGGTTGTAACAGCTGCTATCATCGCTACTCAGGACACAACGTTCGTTCGCTGAGCACTTTGCGAGGCACGGAGGTTGTGCTGCTCCTGTTGGATCTAAATGGAAGGGCTGTGAAATATGTATGTAGCATATGGAGGTACATCTTAAGCTTTTGTTGGTGCTCGTAAAATAACATCACCTTGCGCCACTTTCAGGCCTCTGAAGACGACGTGAGGTCGAAACGTCAGGCCAAAATAAAACGTGTTCATAACAACCTGTGAGGCACATAAGTAAAAATCAATATTAAGCTTTTGTTATCCTATATCCCATTACATCCTTGAATACAGCATATATAGCGGCGGCCAGGAATGGAGACACCTCTTCGCAATCATAAATCTTGGTGGAATAAAACCCGCATTGGTCAGCGAACAGTGCAAGCTCACTAGTTCAAGCTTACGTTTCTTTTCTGATTTTTGAACATCCTGGTGAGATCTAAGAAGTTTCCAATGCCGTGCGCAAAATTTCCTCGAGCGGGACAAGATTGAAAATTTCAGCTATAATTCTTGATGCTAAGATAACGCCTATGGTGGACATCCAGCAGTGTGGATGGTCTGGATATTTCCGAACTAGCCAGATAAGCCTGGGAAGCGCATTGCTGCTCGAGCAGTATAGCTAGCTGCTGTTATAGCTGTAGCTTCAAGTGACACAAATTGTGGTGCTATCTGGGTTGCTGTGGGCTGATTCACGTTTTTTGCCAGTCGTCGTGGGAAGGTAAGCCATCAGACACAGGTCACTCATATACGGTTTTGTTTCGTCAGTAGATCAATAAAATTCATGGAACTAACCGCTAAGTCGGCTTGGGTTGTAGCAGATACCGCTTCGACAGACTAAGCTGCCTCCGCAAGGAGGATTGCAATCTGAACAGGAAAAGTGATGTTAAACATACCAGATGCAAGTGCGCCAAAGAACTTATGAGTTCCAAAAATGCACTACTCCATGAGGCCGGAACTCCTTTCCATTCCGGCTGCTGGAGTAGTGCTATTATGCTTGAAAGAAGCCACGAGAATGGTCACCTGTGTTACCCGCGGGAGGCGCGGGAGGATATGCGGGAGTACCACTGCTGGTTACGCAAACTCCTTTGCCACCGGAAACTTGGCAGGTTTTGCCTTGCTGACAGACAACGTTTGCGCATGGGTTGCCTGAAAACAGCAGACTGACCCCGCATTCTCGTGATTCGTGACCGGATCACTGCGATGACGTCAACTCACTAGGGGGTGCTGTACAAACCGCTTTGCCGTCGACGTTCTGGCAGGTGGCACCGGCCCCACAATTAACGGATGCACATGGATCCGCTGGAGGAGTTGAGTATAGTGGCTTCTAGTGAACACATTCCAGAAAAGTCAAGTAATAGGTTCAAAAAACTTACTGTTTGGGGCTGGTGGCCCGGTCACTATCTTCGGAGGCAACGTCTTCACCACAGTCTTCGTTTGCACTGTCAACGCCGGACGGTGGTTCGTGTGGCAGAGATTCTCCGACGTACATACCTTGTTGATGCGAGCGAATCCAGGCTTACATTTGCATTGCCGAGCGCATGGCTTCGGTGAAGTACAAATGGGAACCTTGACATAATTAATATGAATATTTGGAAAAGTTCCAAGAAGACATTAGAATAGTAGATGGTTTGCTAATCACCGGTTTTGGCGGATTGCCCGCTTGGCACTGTTTCTCGCATCCTCCACACTGCGTGAGCACTTCGTTCGCCCCGCATTTCGTTGGTCCTGTTCGGGGAGCGTCCTGTTGTGGTCCGGGCCTTAAATATGTCTAGTAACTTGGCCTGGCTCACCAAGGAAATTGCACTCGCAAAGTGATACTCTGTCTCACCGATAACCAGGATTTGGGACTACCGGACCTCCTGGCCTGAATGGATCAGTGGGGTAGACTGGAATGTTACGTTACCAATAGGGTATTTGTAGTGTTCTGAATATTTTAGTCTCTTACCTGGAACACCTGGAACGCCAACGTTAACGGGTCGTTGAGGATAACTAGGTCCTGGACCACTGCCGTAACGCGGTGGTTGAGCAGGTGACTGGTAAGAGGGAGGCGGAGAAGGAGTTGCTGGATAAGATGGTGGTGAAGGTGGATAAGATGGACCAGCAGGCGGTCGTGACTAAAACTGGACGAGGTAAGAAGTACTGTTCAGGCAAAACAAACGTGCCCCAAACGATGCTTACCCTCACACAGACGGCTTTCCCTCCTTGGTTCTCGCAAGTCGATCCGTAGCTGCATACTGTTGTTGCGCAGGGGTTTGCTACATAGAACTAGTGTTATTCAAGAGTGAAAAACTCTGGGAGGGAACCTATCAAACTTTATTGTTCAGTTTCCAGCTCACTTTATTGTTCAGTTTCCAGCTCACTTTTCCATGCTGATCATTTGTGGAGCAGTTTCCACATATCCGTGGTTAGCCACCCCCCCCCCCCGTCAGTGGATTATTTTAATCTTGCTGGGCACTGGAAACACCCACCCTTCTATAATCGGACAGCTGAGATTCAGCAGTAGCATTTTTAGGGAATAGTTTTCAGTTACAGTGGAGTCAATTAGCGGAGCCTCACCACCCAGAGTTCGGTGAAAGCTCCCTCTACTTTTTCATGCCTTTTACTTTTTTTTTGTTCTCTTACTTCCTCTTCCGAAACAATTCTGCCAGCGAGCACAGATGATTACAGCAAAAAGGGTGTTAGTTAAAAGGAAATGCGTATGTACGTACTTGCTCCTGGCTTGCACACAGGCTTGCCACCTTCAATGACACACGTTGAACCAGCGGCGCATCTGACGTTGTCGCAAGTAACTGTAATCAGATTCTTTCAAATACATCGTTGTATTGATTTCCAAAAGAAGAAGGAATTGAGAAGCGTATATTCTAGTTGACACAAACAGACCAGGCCGTCTTCTGAGGAAAATCTTGGCTTTATATAGCCTGCACCCCGCCATTTGCTGGGAAGAAGATTCTCACAGTGAACACTAGTAGGATGTCTATTACAGAATCCGAGTTAACTGCACAAGATGGCTCCATGGTAGGATATTGGTCAAATGATAGATAATAGATGTATTCCAGATTTGAATATTCGATTTTGAATAAGTCAAAATTAAAACGGCCACAAAAGGGATAGTAGCTCCAAAGTTCCAGCGGTACAGTGGGTAATTTCTGGAGAGCCGCTGGATAAGTTGCCTTTCTCCTTAGTACATATACTCTATTTACTCAGCTGGTTCTAAGCACTACACGTGACCCGTTGCAGCCACGGCTCTGAGGCAGTTTCCATTGCTTCCGAAATAGAGCCTGAGAGTGCAAAAACATGTACTAAGGACGATTTTTCCCGCAGCAGCTGGGCCACACAAATTGAAACCTTTAAGCGTGTTTACCAATAAATAAGCCCCTGAAACATGTACATGCGTTCCAATGTCGAGTTTGTAAAAATTTCCAATTAATGGGCGTGACGAGAATTCATCTAGTAAACTGCTAGACATTTTATGAGGTTTGCCAATCAAGAAAACCGTAATTCAAGGATTGTTGCTCATATAAATGGCCTATTCGGTCATGGAATTTGATTTACGTAGAAATCTTATAACCCTTGAGAAGTCCAGGTGGATTTGTTAACGTTGGACTTGATAAAGGTGGTAGCATGTAGGGTAGGTCAACACAGGATGTCTCTGAAGACGGTGTTATTCCATTTTAACTGGGATTTCCTTCAACGAATTCTCCATATATGTATGCTAATTTTTCTCTGAGTCGTTTTGAGATTTTGAGAGGCTAGATTTACGAAATTGCACACTGTGCAGCGGGATAGGAGAAAATTTGTTGTAATTTTGGAATACTCAATTTTGCGGACGAGATTCCAAATTAATTATTTAATTGGAATAAATTTGTCGGACTTTCAGCCGGTCGATAATCTAATGCGCGGATTACGAATTTTATGAATTTCGGAATTTGCGCAGAATCTACAGCGAATTATGAGTTAATGGTGGAAGATCTTTCATATTCCAATCGCTCAGTAGATCTCGTTCGCACAAAGTTCGAAAATTGTCCAGCTTTGGTCATTTGATTCAAAATTCCGACTGAATAATGCCGTGAGAGTGGTTTCATTGGCGGATTCGCATTTTTAGTTTTAGTATCTATCGTATTTCTTGAAGCTGTAGAACTGAAACCTACCTGGTGCGGGTGGACCGGGAACGGTCTTCACCGGCTGCACGGTCTTCACCACAGTTTTGGTTTGCGTGATTGGATTGCACCAAGTTGGTCTGACACATGTGCCAGTAAATTCTCCTGGTTGATTTTTTCTATGCCAATTGGGGATGCACGCACAGCCGGGTACGCACTTTTGATTGGGACA
Organism: Ancylostoma ceylanicum; assembly: GCA_000688135.1. Taxonomy (NCBI): domain Eukaryota; kingdom Metazoa; phylum Nematoda; class Chromadorea; order Rhabditida; family Ancylostomatidae; genus Ancylostoma; species Ancylostoma ceylanicum. Next base: position 222,306 of record JARK01001377.1, read on the forward strand.
GCTCTGAACGTTTGTGGAATGACTTTATCTGTTGCGAGTGAATTGTTGTTAAAAGAGATGAAAGCAACTCACCGGAGTTCTCTTCAAAACCCAGTCAGTGCAAGTGGATTCGCATGGTTTGCATTGGTAGTAGCGTTCGTTTCTTTTCCCAGCACATCCTGAAGAAATCACATTTTCCAAAATCAAACTCTTTTGTGTTTTGTTCAGTGTAGTACTGGTAAAGGTACGGTGCCGAAAGTTTTATCTCTGAAACGTTCATCCTGAAGAGTTGTTCGCCTCAGTGCCGCTTTCCGGTCACGAGTTAAGATCTCTCGCCTCGTCTCCTCTTTTTTTTCATTCTCCTTCGAGTACATTATGTGTTTTTTTCCACACTTTCCCAACATCTTCACGAGTAGTGAGGCGTTTCTCATCTCGTGGAAGTGAATTGCTTTTCTGCGAGGTTATTTTGCTTGTATCTACGTCATTTCAAAAACTGACAGTTATTTTTGAGAAAGAGGACGGGATCTAAAACGTCCCACTTCAGAAATTCATTTGGCGCTGTCTTATATGTGTTCAGGCCATGATTGTGCGTTACTAACGTAGCGAGTTAACGCATTAAAGCTTAACGGCCATTTTTGGCCTAGTGTAACGAATTAACGGATTAACTAAACTTGAAATTCTTCTAACGCACATCTCTGATCCAAACGGTGTGAATAATAAGATGATCAAGGCCTTTTGCACCTGAGTAACAATTCTAATACAGACCGCTTTTTCACAGTGCTGATGGAAAACTTTCTTGGAAAAAGTTGCTTTTGACCTTGAGTAAATCTCCTAGAATAATAATATTGATGCGTTCGAGGTACAAGTGAGGGCAGAGGATGTAGAAAATTTTGGTGTTCATGACAGGTACTAAAAGCTATGCGGGAAATGATACCTCAACATCATCGCCAAATGGTGTCATTGACCCTTTACTATGCCTATTCAAGATCGGTTGCGCGCACAAGTTTTTTTTTTTCGGAGAACACAAACAAAGAGTAAACGGTAAATACTTGTTTTGCTGTCTTTACCTCTTGAACTCCCCCATCCTCCTCTGTTGGAGGTGTTGCTTTTCTGGTGTGAATTGGCAAAAGCTCATGCGTATATGCACTATTCACTAGTCAAGCAGGTCTGATGCTTTTGAAATCACAGATCGAAAGCACTCACTTGGACTCGCAGATGCACCCCCTATGACTGCGTCGCTCTGTGCTCCCGGTCCATAGTTGTTATCGATGACATCGGTATTCTCTTCGGGAGGAGGCCCTAAAAAGATTCTCACTAACTGCCCAACATACTCGGATATTAGCGCCTACCACGTGGTCCTCCCTTCTTGCACATGGGCTCAGCGAAACAGGCCTTGTCCGGGATGCACTCAGTGTCCTGGTACTCGCACACGCTGCCTGCGTAACACCTCATGGTGTCGCAATTGTTTTCTGGAATAGTGAAGCGATATTAAGGAGGAGTGACTCTCTAGGAGATTGTAGACGAAATATACCGGGATCCACAGGCATGCATTTTGATCCAGTTTGGCCCTGCACGCAAACCATTCCATCTTCGCACATCGTGTCCACGCAACTATTTCCATCTTCACCCGGAGGAACTGTAAAAATAGGTATTCATGTGGTAGCTGTGTCTGACGCAGGAGAAAAATTTATTGTACATATACCTTTTTGGAAGATTTTTCTAAAATTTTTCTTACTTTTTGCCGAATCACGCCAAGCAAAAATTTCAAAGGTGTCTTGAAAAGGAGCTCGTTCAGTGGAATGTTGTATTGTCTTGTGAAGAGATGAAACACTTCAATTCCTATTCGATAAGCTGGATCTCTTACAGTAATCCAACTTGTTACGGTAAACCTACTTTAACCCTATGTAACTTGTGTGAACGAAGCGAATGCAGTGTTCGCATCCAACATTTGAAGGGAATAGAATAGTCCCAGCTTGAATTCATCATTGAGATTATCCAAGGTGAACGTGCTGACGACCGCCTCGACGATGGGTTAATCTGCAGTGTGCTAACACGTTTACCCTGGGTAATCTCAATGATATGTGCGTCCCCCGCATGACGATTTAGACGACATAGCATGTCTATCGTATCCTTCCTAAATGAAAACAATTGCTGCTCAGTTACAAAATGAGTGACCAGTGAGCAGCGTGTTCTGTGTATACACCCACGCTCCTCCCTCCCCTACCTCAGAGAAGGATGTGGCGTGAATCAGACGTTTTGGCTATAAGAAGCCAGAATAAGTGCACCTGGATTCGCTTTCTCAAGGAACACTCCCCTGCTTGAAGGCAGAGGCCCACCTCATTTTCGTGATAAAGGTGATAGCATATTCAGCTTCTACTCGGCACGCTGATTCCGGTCGTATGCATGAGTTGTCTTAAATGGTTTTTATACCCGTTTTCCAGGACGGGGTCTGTAACAGTTTGCTGACCCGAATTGACGTGTGGAGCCTTATCGTTCGGACACGCCAAGGCTCACTTGCCAACGTTGCAGCCGTGGCGGGCAGCCAGCACAGCTTGGAGCGATCCACCTCGCCGCTCCAAATTTTAGCCACTTCGACCCCTTCGAGAACGGGGCTTTAGTCTCTTTTGCGCCTGTTGATGTACCTTACTGGGATTGTCATGACGAGAAGATTCAGGATATACTGCTGCTCTAACATACGAAATGAGATGGTTCCCTGCCTTTAATTTCTTGTACTTTTGCCCTTGTAAGCGGTTCATACTGGACGCCTTGCTTTCCCAACTGTTTCTTTAGTGAAGATGTTTGAAGAAACTATAGAAGACGAATGTGGATGTTATGTATCATTATGTGGGACGCGCGATGTGGCCTAACAGCACGCTCAGCTACACAAGTGTCATTCCGCTTGAAGCACATTAAAGGACTGAAGCCTTTCTATTACCAAATCAGTTCTAAAGTTATTGTTGGCAATGAGGGCCGAAAAGCAGAACGTTAGAAATGTATGCTAATTTTGGTGTTTTGCTTTGGCCTTTTCTCACTGCTAATGAGTTCCGAGAAAGGCCATGTTCTTGTCAAGTTTCCGTACGGTGGCAGGGATAGGACAGAAATTAGGTATAATTTTTCTTGTTTTTCTTTCTTCTCATTAGTGCTTAGGAATTTTTAAAGTGATGGTACGAGCGCTGTCACTGTTTATAGTGTAAACAAGCACTATACATGGTAGATAAAACGACTTTTCCAAAAAGACACTGCATGTTTTTAACGCTTCTCATTGTTTCTTGCGCATAACTAGTCTAACAAAAAACTGAACAGTTGCAAGTCTACCCCTTCGGCATCGTTAGTCTTCTCCTGAAATTATACGGAAGACAACAGCCTGACTCAGCTACAAGTTAAAAATTGGGTTGGAGACGTGAAGACGGAAGTATCACACTATCGTACATGCATGTACAAGGTGCTGTCACCTATAAGCATTGTTATCTATCAATTACCTACAAGGTTACAGGTCAAGGATTGTTATGCGACTTGAAATCTCGTCACAGAGAGATCTTTGTTTTGCTCGGTGCGACCAAAATTTTTCCCCACTACGAGGATGGTGAGAGGGAATAATCACAGGATCGCTCTTTTAAATTAGTCTGTCATCTTCAAAGTGTGTATCAAGCTCGCCCAGTATGAAAAGCTGATGTGGTAAAGCTACTCAGATACTGGTGGCGATCCTTGAGAAACAATTTTTCATTGCTGGTGGTAATTTCCGTTCCTACACAATTTGTTTCTGGGCATTCGTGAACAGCTAAAAAACTTACTATATGATGTGGCAAACACACAGGCTGTGGTGACTGCAAGAAGAGCAGCACGCTGAAAAGCAGAACTTACACAGACTTCACACAAATGGAGATTATTAGATGGCAACATGAAACTACAGTGATCAAGGTCCTAGCGCGCACTCCGCACCATTTGTTTGCAGAGTTTGGAATAGAAAGCAGAAGGATCAGAAAGAAATGGGAAAAGTGATATTAACGAAAATTGTAGAAGCGCAGACAACCATGGTGCAACCTTTCATAGTTCGACTCCCGTGCCGGGTACTGCAGACTTTTGTGCACATTCAGTGGCCGCATCCATCATTGAGATTACCCAGGGTAGAACACAACCTGTGAGTTCATCACCACGACGTGGACCATAGTGCATTTACCCTGGGTGATGATGATCAATGGTAATGATGATGTCAATGATGCATCCCGGCCCTGAGGACTTGCAAAAAGCACGAAATTTTATGTGTTCTCGCTTTGCCGTAATTTTGCGGCGCTTAGGGATAAAATTTGGAGAAGATCGGGTTGAAAACGAACAAGTTCGTGGTCAGATTAGTTATAGGTAGGCTAATCGGTAATTTTCTGTTTCCTAGATCCATTTAGATTTTCAAAATGCCACATTTCAACAAATTTTTAGGGGTGAACGAGAAGAAGCAATTTTGCATCACGAGCGTTTAGTAGCTTTTAGCAAAGGCAATGTAAATCTAAGCGAGCAAGCGGGAAAGGAAACAGAAACGTATACGGTAACGTTGTAGGAAAGGAGTTATTATCTTATTAAACAGAAACATTGTGATGCTGAGTCTCACAGCGCCCGGATTTAATTTCTACTAGAATATTTCGAAGGAAAAAACATGAATACAAGAAGCATAATACTATGTACACTCGAAAATTTTGGTCTTATTGATGAATTTTCCATCTTCTTCTCTCAGGAGAGAGAGCGAGGCAAAGAGAGAGAGGGAGAGTTCGATAGAGAGAGATCGGTAGACAGAGACAGAAAGAGAGAGAGAGAGAGAGAGAGAGAGAGAGAGAGAATAAGCCGCAACTTCTAAAGGATATTTTTCCATGGAAGAGAAAAAGGTTGTCGTCGCATGAGCGAACAGAAAAGCTTTAGGATTCCTAATGAGTCAAATTCTACTTTCAAAACCCAGAGAAATATTCCAAGTTCGATTTTCCTTGAACCTTGGCATTTTGAGAAGTTATATTAGGAAGAAAATAAGCTGGTTGCGAGAATAAAGTTGTATAACAATCTTGGCAAAAACAGCTGCAATTATAGCTACAGCACCTGAGGAAACATTCGGAAAAAAGACAAGAGGAAGGGATGAGCCGACAGAAGAAAAGAGAGATAGATAAAAAGAGGAAAAATGGCTGAGGAGGAGATGCTATGGAAGGTCCAGCGATTACAGCATAATGGCTTACCAGGTTAGACGATTATGAAGTGAAGAGTTAACCTGTTTGCTGGCACCTTACTTATACCGCAGTTCATAAAGAGTAACCTATTATGTTAGCCATCGCAAAGTTCAAATATTCGACCCTGTGTGAGTCTGAAGTTCGGATGTTCCAATAAAAAAGAGAAATTCTTTTCTGAGCGAAGGTTGTAGGGACATACGGGTCTTCCTCGAATATTCAGATATTTGAATTTTAATTAAATTGAACAACTCATTCAGCTTCTTTTCTAGGCACGATTTGTAGCATAGCAAAGTCTTCTTACCCGCAGCATAGTTAGCAGAGCAAGCCGGCGCCTGTGCCTGCGACTCCACTCTGTGGCTTTTATAGCCGCATCTTCCGGCTCGAGGTCATCAGCCGCGTTCTCAGTGATCAGGGAAAGTCGAACGAATTCAAGCGCGATTTTCAAAGAAGATAGTAGTAATTTATTAGTAGATTACTCGCATCCTAGCCAAAACAGATTCTTCAGGCGATGCAGTTAATCTTCATTTCCTTGTGTCGGCCGCAAGGATCACTGACATCACCTAGGGTTAACATATCAACACACTTCAAACTTACCCTTAGATAGCAGCGGCGTCAGCACGTTTACCTTTACTAATCTCAATGGTACACACAGTGTAGAGGATTTATTACCTCAAACTTGGGTAATTAAACCCCTAATAGGAAGCAAAGCAATGACACAAAAATTATAAAATGAAAACAAAAGGAAACAGAAAAATCGAGTTGTAGAGGCATCTGCTTATATAGCGGTAGCTGAAGTTTAAAGTGTGTCAGCATCCGATAAAGAGCAAGATAGGCTCTATCTTCTCACAAAAAACTCAGCTGATCAAGTTGAAATCATCATAGAGATCGTGACGTCATTGAAATAGATCTCTATACTCCCGGTCTTCTGCTGTTGCTTCCCTGATGAACGATTTCTCGAGTCCGGCGGATGTCGACTTCCTGACGGGCTAGAACCGGAGCGGTGGGTAGGTCTTTTTGTCCATTCATACAGCTCCAGCTTCAGTTCAGGCTCTTTCCTTTTGAGGTATTCTTCTCTTTCTAAAAGCACAAACTTTTGCTCCTTCAATTGGTCCTAGCGCCCATGACTGTGAGGATGATGTGCATTTCTTCACCTCTCCATCTCGATCATATGGGAGAGTGAGAAGATCTCGTGTTTGAACTTTGTGATCTCTCTCGAACCTTCTACAATCGCGTCTCTGATCCGGCGATCCTCCCGTATTTCCTCGCGCAGAAGATCGGTTCGCATAATTTTGTCCTCGGGACCTTTCCGGCCTGCGCATTTGGGGACGGGGACGTGTCGATCACCAGACTATTCGGGAACGTGTCGATCCTCCGGTGCACTCTCCGTGGTGGGAATGAGCTTCCCGGCCGATGCACCAATGCATACGATTTATTACCTCAAACTTGAGTAATTAAACCCCTAATAGGAAGCAAAGCAACGAGACACAAAAATCATAAAACAAAAGCAAAATAAAACAGAAAAAAACTGAGTTTGTGGTAGAGGCATCAGCTTATATAGCGGTAACTGAAGTGTAAAGTGCGTCGGCATCCGATAAAAAGCAAGATAGCCTCGATCTTCTCACAACAAACTCAGCTGATCACGTTGAAATCATCATAGAGATTGTGATGTCACTGAAATCGATCTCTATACACGGATCCATATATGAGTTTCAGAACCTGGAATGCACGAGAGTGACAGTTGCGAACCGCTCACACAAAACTAAAATTACTGTAGACTTCAGAAAATTAATCTGTCTGTGCGCACCTGGTAGAGCATTTAGTTTTATCCTGCTCCTGAAGTTTGTTTGAGGTTCGTTCTATGCGGAACTACGTACTTGCAGGGTTCATATATGTATACACATATGTGACGCCTTCGACAACCTGTAGTGCTTGTCAGCAGACGCGCCAAGTTGGCATCAAATCTCCAGACAAAGAAGGGTGAAGCAAGATGAACAAGACGAGATTGAAACAAAGTTTAAAAGATTTCCAGAGGGATTTTGTGGATTTAGCAGTCAAACCAACTGTCATAACGACTTGCATAGCATTTTTCGAAAATATGCTTCAAGACCAATCATTCCAAAACGAACCCTTTATACAAACCGAAAGTTCTCAAAAGGAAAGTGCACGAGGCTAACCCCTATCAATTTTGCCCAATGTTCCTCATGCGCTCACGCCAGCGCGTAAAAGATTGCCATATTGCACTACTCTAGAGGTCCATCTATGCAGTGCTAGGATTCATAAAACTTTGACCAAACCAACCGTGTTTAGCTTGATTAGCTGTCCTATACACTATTGAGTGTTTGGAGATGCAAGTGCAAATTAGGTTTGGTAACCTGGTTCCGTCGGGTTCTTGAAGCTGCAAGCACAGCAGCAGTGATGAGGTGGCCTAGTGGTTAAGGCGTCCTTCAGGGTATGGATTCCAGCTTAAATTTCAAAAACGCAAATCAAATCGAACCGACGGAGTTCAAACTCTCGTCGTTCCCCCTGGTAGTTCGTTGCTTTACCAAGTCGGCCACCTCACCACCGCTCCTGTGCTCGCAGCTTTAACTCAAGAATAGCCGACAACGCGGAACCAGGTTACCACACCACACAAATAAGTATTCACAATTTTGCGTCCTGCGTCTCCAAACACTCCATAATGTATAATACAGCTAACTACGGCAATCGCGCTTGGTTTGGTTGAAGAATCCCAGCCCATGAATCCCAGCCCTAGATAGACTCGCAGAGTAGTGCAATAGGGGAATCTTTGTCGCGCCGTCCTGAACGCATTAGGGCCATTGGGCAAAAATGACATAAGTGGATATCATCTTGGACAATGCTTCCGAAAATGAACATCTCGTTTGGATCTCAGGTTTCGGCCTTGTGTTCTTCCATTGTTAGCTCAAGAATACATCATAACTCTGGATTATGTCCCATACATATTATCTTTGTGCATAGCTCAAAACTTGTGCTTGCATGTTTCTTAGGTCGAGAGCGGGGCACAACTATAGTCTTTCCAAAAGATACTTGCCTTTCGCTACACTGCGCGTCGACTGAGCCACTTCGCAGCACGTATGATAATCAGGGTCAACCGTCCGAAATTTGGGAATTTCCCATGGGGGGGGGGTCGTATTAGAGGGGAGGAAGACGAGCGCAAGCAACGAGCTCAAGCGCTCTACGGCAGTATCAGGGAGAGGCATGGATCAGGGGTGGAAGTAAACCATTAGGATAAAGGAAAGCGAAAAAGTTACGTGTTAAAACAGGATTGCCCCGTCGTCACGTGTTAAAGCAGTATTGATTGGCAGCGCACGCGAGAGGTCGCCTTCTGCGCTGGCGCTCCCACGGGTTCGATTCCCGGCGCCGTCCAAAAATTTTTGCACGGGACGGAACCACTTCGAAATTTAATGTGAGATATAGGAGGCAGTAACGGTTGTAAAAGAAGTGTAATAAGCAGAATCGATCGATTGCAGGTGCGAGATTAGACCTGCTGGGCTCGTCAGAACGCGAAAAACTAGGATGACTTCTTCCTCGTACTGAGCTTCTCTGACACGAAATCAACAGCTGCTTTCCAACATGTCCATAGAAAACGCTTAGCTCTATCTTCTGCCAGAGTTTCAATTTTCTATATCTTCATATGTTTTTGGGAGCTCGATGGGAAATCAATGGGAAATTAGGCGAATTTCCCATCGATTTCCCATCTAAATTGCGGGGAAACGAGCGAAGTTCGTGAAACCAGTTTCTGCACTCAGGTAGGAAATCTCATCAACTAAAACTCATAGAAGAAAAGTTTTCGTGATCTCCTCAAATACCTTCTCAGTGATTTCGCAAACAGATTTACTCCATTTTCACTATCTGTCCAAATTGCGAGGTTTTCAGTTTTTCAACTGCCCTGCAAGAAGTTAGCCTTCTAACGAAATTTCACTACCTTCACTTTATAGAGCTGCAAGTATTCATCCTTCATCCCCATTATCGCGCCCCAAAGTTTGCTCCTGCTTAAGTGAGTTAGATAGGAAATTTCCCCTCGGAGACCCGAAATTTTGAAAAATTTCCCATCGAGCTCCTAAAAACATATGGAGCTCTAGGAAAATAAAACTCCGGCAGAAGTTAGAGCCGACAGTCCTCTATGGACACGTTGAAAAGCACCGGTCGAATTCGAGTCAGTGAAGTTCAGTACGAGGTCAAAGTCACCCTACTTTCTCGCGTTCTGACGGGCCCTGCAGGCCAAATCTCGCATGTACAACCGATCAGATTCGCTTATTAGAATTCTTTTGCAACCGTTTCTGTCCTCTTCATGAATCACGTAATTCTGATGTCGTTCCAGCCCGTGCAAAAATTTTCCGCGGCGCCGGGGATCGAACCCGTGGCCGTGGCAAATTCAGTCGCGCATGCGCGTCGTGCGTCTCGGTCCCGCCACGAACCTCGAGGTACATGGCATGGGCACTGAGCCTGTTCGCGCTGGAATGCTGCGCTCACGCCTGCTGCTTCCCTGGTCAGCGAAAAGCGCACCGCATCGACCCTCACCTCATCAGCTAGATTTAATGTACAATTTCATATCACCTTTTTTTTTGTACTAACGTAACCTTGCACAAATAAAAGTTGACCGAAAGTTTCTGTTCTGCTATTCATTTGCTTGTATTCTAATACGGTACTCTGAGGTCGATAGTTGAAGAGACAGGGAACGTTAGGGAACGCAGGAGCAGAGGGGGGGGGGTCGTATTGGGGGTCGGTTTTTCCCATCATCATGGTTGACCCTGATGATAATGCACAGGAGGCGCGGCGCGGCTTGGCAGAAAGGAGGTGGATGCCGGAGGCAAGTATTTTCTGGAAAGACTGTACATACTACATAGTCTTTCACTCGACGCGTACTTGTACATATTTTAACACATTCGCGATCTTACGCTTCTGGCATTGTGTGTTACGTGGGACACACGCGCTTTTGCACAAGTAGGACCCGTGCTCAACCGCTTGAGCACGTGGTCCCACGTGGTAGGAATTTCTCCTCTGCATGGTACTCCGAAAATGCGCGAATTTGAGACAAACCAAAACGCAAATATGCACGAGCTTGAAGCTAATTCAAGAAGTTCACCTGCGTAAGAGGTAGTAGTGCTCGCGTGCTCAACCGGTTGAGCACATTGCCGCAAATGTGTTAATCAGACGTAGATCAGTTAGACGTGACGGTTAGACGTCAGTTAGACGTGAGGCAGTACCTAACCGTTCCTGCGTGGAACTTGGAACAACTCCAGTGCGCAAGGATGTTGAATTTGACAGGACATTCACTTTCCCCTGGAAGCTGACCGATTTTGAACTTATCAGTCAATCTTTATGCATTCCTTGTTGTTGATTCTTTTGTTGATTGTTGATTCCTTATTGGTGGATTACGCGCAAGAAACTCGCCAGAAAGTTTCCTTTCGTCGTGTTGCTAAGAGTGGCCAAAATTTCATGGAACTCAACGTAAATCCTCTAAAGGTGGTCATCGACTTCCTGAAGGATCGTAACCTTACTTGTACACCCATCTCTGTTGGGCATATAATATCATTGAAATTAACTTTAGCTACAACAAGCGTAAAGAATGAAGTTCACTAGCAATCTTGGTGAACTGCTGATGCTAATCGTACTGAAATCCTATGCCAAGCTTCAAAGATAGTCGAACATGAGAGCTGATCGGTCACTATATTACCTGCGGAAGGTAGACAGATCTATGTCCGGCTAGAGATTCCTTGTCGTTTTTCTTGAAAAAGAAAAACCGAAATGAATAAAGTATTTATGTACACTACATAATGCTAGTGGGAAAACCGAGTTTTCATCCGGTCCATGCTCATCACAAGAGAAGACATCTTCGTCCGTTCGTGGAATGGAATTACAGTGACTGTTCTGTCCACCATTCTCTTCCTCTTCTCTACGAGTCCATATACGGATAGCCGCAAACGCCTGAAAATCAACGTTTGTCTGAATTCCATTTCGGAGAGTCTGCGAACTTCTCCATAGTAAATGCAGTGGTGTTTTTACACGCAATATATAAAAGTAGCGGCCATACATAAATGATCAGAGGCACACCCAAACCTCCCTAAAGCTTCTCCAAAAGCAACTCCATTTCCTACAGGGCTTAGTCAGCTCGTAATTTGTATTTTATCTTGTTCTTATTTGATCAGTCGTAACCTTTAATTTCCAGCTGACCTGGATTAAAGAACGGGAATCTTTAGAGACTGTTAACATACTGCAAAAGGCCAGTGCTTTAGAACGTGTGACCGCCAAATCAAATCATCAGATATGTCAGTTCTGTGTCAGTTTACGGTGTTTTGTGTGTCATGAACAACCTAATGCAGCATGATATGGTCAAGGCTGCTTATTGGGGTCAAGAGTCTATCCAAGAGTGTGATAACAAGTACGCCCTGGGGAGTGATTAACTATTGAAGGTCGCCGGATATGTCGGATAACCTTTTTCGATTCGTTACTGTAATAAAAGACTCGCAGAAAAATTTTCAGTCTTACATTGTGTTTTTACTTATTAACACCTTCGCGACCTCGTGCACGACCGCTCGAGCACGCGGTGTCTGCCGCGTTGGACCACGTGCACGACCGGTCGTGCATTGCCCATTTAGTGTCATACCTTTGTGAAAAGTCCACAGCCAGCTAATTCCTTCCTAGTAACATAGTGACGGATATACTAGAGTGTTACATACGCAGTGGGCAAAGCAGACCTTCTCTCAAACTTTTTCTTAGGATTTTTCGTACTAGAACAGCTAGGAGAATAATAAACTTCAATTAAAATCCTAACAATAACAAATCAGTAGACAACAGAAATGGAAAGAACCTTCGAGAACTACGAAAGATACGAAAGAAAGGATAACTCTTACGAAAAAATCTTGCTTTTTGAATGGGGAGAAAAATTGCTACCGGGTGGGACCAAGTGCACGACCGGTCGAGCACGGGTGCGGGAAGTCCTCAGTTCCTACTCAGGCATTCGCCCAATCAGTGCCGATGTCGAAAGTATTCGCACCAACACGTCACCTCACGCCGCTCAAATCCGTGAAATAGGTGCTAAATCGGCTCCATACGGTGCTATCCAGGCTACTACGGGTGACATTCGATTGCCGGTTGCTTGCCAATTATGTTACCACGAGCGCCATTGAGTTGTCATCCACTTGCTAGATGGTTGGAAGGTGTTTGGCTATCGTGAATACTTATCCTGTACTTTTTCGTTACGTACCAGGTGAAACTGCGTTTCTTTTTTTTCATGTATTTATAATCAAGGTCAGTTTTGAAGCGGGAATTTCTTAACGGTTGTCAGCTTTATGTACTGAGGTGATTTGTGGGTTCGAATCGAGGGGGGATGCTAGTGTTCTTTTGATATTCAAAAATAAAAAGAGACGAAGGATTCAGTAAAGGATTTCAAGCTCCTGTTGAAGAGCGCAAAGAGTTTTCGCAAAAGACGAACGAGATAGGATCTTGCTGTGCTCAGCCCTGACGCTCAAAGGTTCAATCTCCGCCAACGCCAAAACTCTGCAAACGTCAGGGAACTGATGAAATTTAAAATTTACAAGCATATTCTAGTGAGCAACAAAATCTATTGACCAGTGCTAGGAAAAGGCCTTCAAGCCCCCTAGAGTGAGGAGAGAAATGCTTAGATTGAGGCACTACGCCGACATCCACGCAGTAGCTGGGAAGTAGAATCAAAGGGTCCACAAAGGGGGATTATCTGTATCCTTAACCTTAGTGCTTCGCTCCTCTAGTCACTCATACAACATAATATTCCCTGAGAAGATTCCTCTTGCACTTAATAAGTGAGAAAACTTTCAGTGACACCCAGAAATAAATCTGGAGTGTTTTATCGAACAGTTTTATTCAATTTTCTCCTCCTAACAAAAATTCTGAGGATTTCCTGGTCTATACTGGTAGTGCAAGAGCAAGGAAATTGAAACCCTGGGAAAAATGAAGAAAACTGTATCAAAACAAAATGTCGAAGATTTCCATGGAAGTACACGCTATGTGAACTTCTTCCTAGCACGGTCGAAGGGAATGCACAGTAGTAGTTCCCTTCGGAAAAACACGCGCACCTGAGTTCGTAATCTGAGTCACCGCCAAACCATTCTGCTAACACATTCAATTTTGTAATCAGCGCCTACAAAGTAATGTTTTGTTGTTGACAAACAAGGAGCGTGGGAGAACGGGTTGTTGTCCGACTGTGTACTATTAGTGTTGTGCAGCTGAAGTTGTCTGAAGTCAGCTTGGCAGTTTACAAGTGCTCCCTTATGAAAATCAATAGTGTCAGTGCTAACTACAATATCCGCACTAGTTTTATTAAAAATGAACGTAAAAACGGACTTGCGCTCTTTTCGTTCATCGACCGTAATTCACGGTAACGAAGCGGTTTACGGGCCAAATTCTTACGACTTCTTATGGGCCTTGCTGATCACGCAAGCAGATGGTCAGGACTCCTTATTTAGCCACATCCACAACGCATACAAACTTTTTTGAGTCCATGTTTGAGGTACTGCCGCTAGATTCCTTAGACTAGCCCCCTAGGACAAAACTCAGAAACATGAATTGTTGTATGCATATGCCGAGGTTTACTCAATAGTCAGACGATCAATCTACACTTTTAACACCAGCAAAGAATTCCTAACAAGAGTTACTGCGGAACTCAAATGATGGGTGGCTTCCTCTCATCGAGTAGATAAGTAGTCAGGAACTTTTTCCTCGAAGAATTCTTGTGCAGTGCTTGGTAAAGTGCACATCCGACTGTGGGTAGGTGAGAACGCTTGCGTAAACGTTGACCATGCACTATAGGGCAATTCATATGTCACGTTTCAGGCGCACGCAATAGCTCGCGAAGGACTAAGGAGGGAATGAGGACCGATAAATGCACAGTGAACGAGAATGTCGTGCGCTCGTCACGAATAAACGCGACGCCAACAACGGGTGGTGCGTCTTGCCTGCGTCTGGGCCTATGCTTAATCATGTTGTCGCATGAGTAACGGACGCACGCATATACAGGGTGGGCCATAAATACGGTAACAAAACGTGATTTTCTTTTGAAGAAACTTGTTCTGCCTTAAAATAAAACTCAACTGGGAGGGTGTCTCGGAAGGTTTTACCAGCACAGTGCTCCAGCGCTTAGGTTACGTTTGGTTCAAGATTGGGGGAACGATATATTTTAGGACCTGCTTGACTTGCCGTGTAGATATTCAACTGCCCAGAACAGGATCAATTGGTTTAGTGGGTATTCAAAGCACTCAAGACGTAGGCTTCTTCTATCACCCATAGAAATCCGGAGTTTTCAAAAAGCACTTCAAAAAACGAACGATCAATATGACCCCATCCACTTGCGGGCCGCGGTTCGCGACTTCGCTGACTGTCTCAAGGCCTGATTCCTGGCCAATGGAGGATGTTTCTGGAAGTTGTTTGGTTTTCCATTAAGTAGGAGGCAATGAACATAAATTATTCGACAATGCTCCAAATTACATCGAAATTCATTTTCTATCTGCCACTTTCTCTGTTACCGTATTTATGGCCCACCCTGTAGTATCAAAGCCAGCACCCACAATAATCTTCATCTTCAAGCTTTCGGAGGTTTTCGAATCCTAAGCGCAGTCCCAATAATTCTGCGACGAAAATGGTGTCCGAAGCAACGCAATTTGTGGGCGAGATATTACAAGTAGAACTCCAGTGCAAAAGTTCGAATCAGCCTGCTGGTACGACACGTCCTGCTTCGCAAACGTAACATTGGAGCGACACTTGACACGAATCAGCTGTTTTCGGCAGCCTTCACTCAATTTTCTGATAAAAAAGTTTTTTTCCGCGCTCTTCTCTCCACCGCCCATCTAATATTTTGGTTATAAGTAACTGAAAACCGCGTTATCTTGCTCGTGCCTTTCACTTGTTCGCTCTTGTTGTAAATTAGCAACACTTCGGATTTCGGCTGGTGCTGCCTTTAAGCCACCTTTGCACTCATAGCATATTGGGGTCACATCAGATATTTTCGAAAAAGTTGATAGTCGATGCGATGAAAACTAACCTATTTACGCTAAGATATATAATAGGATTTAAACCAGCTATGATGACCCATATTAGAGTGCTGAAGAAGTTAACGATAACAGTGCGCTCAAGCCATGTGTCAATAAATTCCCAGTAGAGGAATCCGAAGAAAAATAACAACGACATGAGAAAGTGCTGTGTGGTTAGTACGATTTCCGAGCATTTCATCACTTTTTTCCGCTGAAAGAAATGTCATGGAGCTGGGAATTTGCATGTGCATGAGTAAATTCTTGTGAAGTAATTAGAGATTCGGTTGTAGACACGTATGATCGAAAAAAAAATACCACGTACTCTTGAAAATATATACACTGCGATAATCGTATAAGCAATGACCGAGCAGAGAACCTGGACCAGAATAGCATACGTGCCGAAGTAGTGCGAAAGCCTGGACAGAATCTAAAACGAGACTGAGTGTACGGCAGTGAACTTGGGAATGAGGTGAAGAAAAGCACACTGGAGGAGCTTACAGTTTATGCAGTCAGTCATTAAGAACATTTCGTAATTTAATGTTGATCAAGTACGACAACATTCGAGTATTTATTCAAGTATTTATTCGTATCCATAGTAGATCAAATGGATTGATGGTGGGCTGGATAGCGTTTCCGGCCCGGGGCCGCATGCATAATTGAGGTTATCCAAGGTAAACGTGTCAACATCACAATAATATACATGTCGTTAATACGGTCATGAACGTTTACCCTGAATAATCTCAATGATGGACCCAGGCCTCGACCAACTGTAATATCGTTGTACCTGCGCTCTATCCCTCATACCGTCAGTTCGACCCGCTTATTGTCACGCTCTGTCGTGTCTCCGCATCGGCAGCGCTAATTGCTCTTAGAATGACAACTTAGAAACCCCAGAACAAATCGTCTGATCGCATCTGAAACTTGCTCGACCCTGAGCTTGCTGACAACTTGCTTTCGCCTGTTTTTGTCGGCAAGTTACAAGCCTAAAGCTAGTCTACAACTTGCATAGCCAACGGCTGACCACTTTGCAAACTGACAACATTCTTTCAAACCTGAAGATGCGATCAGACAACTTGTTCTGGGGTTCTGAGAAGCTTTCCCATTCCTTCTCTTGTTCTCCGACTCCAGTTTAGACCATTTGCCCCTACAGCGTACATGATACATTTGTAAAAAAAACATATATTCGAGCATTTGTCTAGATGCTCGATATGATTCAACCTTGATCAACCCAGAATCTATCTTCATTTATAGTCCTAGCAAAAGAACGTTACCTATGTATGTTATGCTGTCTATTTCTAGTTTTAAGATGACATCGGCTCCAGCTCAACGTCTCACCTTAACATCGTTCTTGTGATACGTCCACTTGAGCAACTTGGGATCGAAATAGTAACTGCTGTAAGGAGTTAGCTTAACAATCCACGAGACGAAGAATATCAGAGCCGCAGCGGCGTACACCAACTGAAAGCAGATTTCGAAGAAAAGCTGTTATTTTTTTACAAAAGAAGACCTGACGTCCGTGAGGAACACTCACATTAACATTAAATTTATTGAATATAGTCGAATAGTAGGCAGATAAAACGATAGAAATAAAGCGATTCAGTGTTATGACTATTGATAGAAACAACATGGCAAACCATAACGCGTACAGTGTTGAGCCACAAAACTGAAATAGAAAATGTTCTGCTACTATAGATGGAAATCTCGGAATGACTGATTAGATTATGCTCTTAAGAAATGAATGGAATTGAAAGCATAAAACCAACCTTATTAAAATAGAAGTGAAAAAATCCATTCTGTGTGATAGCCATAATGCCAGATAGCGAGAGTATAATGAGTTGCCCTACATCGGCAACGCCAATCCAGAACATTAACCGATAAGCCAAGACTGAGTGAAACTCACTGCGTCTGTAGAAAATCTGAAAAGCCTACATTATTGGGGTTCACGTATGATATGGGAGGGCTCAGGGAACTTCCTTCTCGCGGTGATTAAGGTATTTATAACCGCGCCATGCCAACTCGAGTAAAATCAGATGAGCTAGACCCGTCGTGCTCAAACTATGTATTATATGTACATCTGGTTTGCGTACCAGTTTTGCCAGAGGTATCCTTTCACCACGGTTTTCAATTTTTTTGCTACTGCTCATGTGCAGGAGGTACAATGGGCATTGATGGCGGCGACCCATCCACGGCCTCAAAAGAACGCGACGCGACTGCGCCGCTCACGATGGTATCGTAGCTGCGGTGGCGAATCTGGGATTTCTCGGTACTTGTTCATCATATGTGATGTTACCTAGTAAGAAAACTAACCAATTGTCAAGTGCACCCATAGTTTGTTGCCTCGAAAGGCTTGCTGCCAGGACGCAGCACGAGATGGTCATTGACCAACAGGACTTAGTAGGAGTTGGACAGACTTAGGGGGACTCAGTAGCAGCGTACCAGCGGGACACTTACCACGTTGAAGAAAAAGAGCCGAACATGGTTCAAAAAGTGCCCTAACTCGTTTTATCACCTTACTGAAACGAACTATACATCCTTGAAAATATCTGAGAATAGCTGTTTTCTATACACTGTCTTATCAAGGCCTGACGTGGGCGGGTGGTAAGTGTCCAGTAATCCATAGATGCGTTATAGTTACTGCTGAAGAACAATGAAACAAATATACGACCACCAAAGTTTTGGTAGAAATGCTTCCACCTCGTGTGGACGTGGGGCGTGCAATTGCATTAGAGCACGTTTTTCTCCCCTCAACCCAAAATTTCTGCAGGAAATTTCGCTACTTCGAAGGAATGTTTTGATGTGCTGTCAACTTCAAGAAATGCGCGCTGGGGGTAGCGATTCTCCCCCAAAATGGCATCCTTCGTTTTTGAGAAGCCGTCTTCGTTTTTGAAAAAAACCGTCATTAATGGTCAAAAAGTGGTTTTTGACCATTTTTTGACCATTAATGACATTTCTTTTCAAAAACGAAGACGGTTTCTCAAAAACGAAGGGTGCTATTTTGGGGGAGAATTGGTTCCCCTAGGCGGACTTCTTGGAGTCGACAGCTCATCAAAGCACTGCCTAGAGCTAGAGAAATTTCCTGTGGAATTTTCCGGGTTGAGAAGAAAACGTGCTCCAACGACAATTGCCTGTTCCTGACAGGTCCGCTGACAAGTTCAACCCAGTTCTCGCAGGTTCCAACATTTTCGTGTTTTGATTAGTTTTTCGACAATTTCAGCTTAGATTTGAGATAAACTGGACTAGATCTCCACAAATCGCACGCGCTGCTAAATGAAATATCATTCTTAAGCTTGGAGGCTTTTTGTATGACTTTTTTCAGTGTTTTACGAGAGAGCCCAAATGTGTGGGTGCTTAGTAACATATTTCTGAAACTAACTGGACTTAATAGCCCCCAGCCAGTGGTGGCCACCTCGTGCTGTGCCCTGCTTGCTGCTCAAGCGGCGCGGTCGAGCCGCGTGCTTTTCGAGGCCGCAGGGGGTCACCGCCCACGGTAAAGATATCATCGGCTCTCGATGATTCGAGTGGGCGTGGTGAGTGCTCTCCAGCAAATTTTTCTTTTTACTCACCAGTCGCCAAGTCATCACCATTGGTGCAAGGTCGTCTAGTTAGCAGTAGCGCAATAAATAACTTGTGCTACCCTATCTCACCCACTTACCACTGAATCGCTCAAAGGTCTGTTCAAAAGGAGATCAGCCCTTAGCCTCCCTCACGCACCCACAAAGGATATCAGAAATAGGAGGTATTGTGGAATGAGAGGAAGATCGTACTTAAAGTACGAATTCAGCGAAACTTACGAAAAGTACTGGAATATATAGTAAAGTAAGGACAGTGCATATAACGAATGTCAGCGCTCCACCAATCAGTGGAGTAAACATCTGAAAAAAAAACTGTTTTAGCATCCCTTACTTGGAAACAACATCAACATCAATAGCAGGAAACAAAGGAAAGGTCCGACCAAATGAGAACAATCACGAAATGGGCAACAGAACAGTTTAAGTTTACCGCGGAAACACTTGAGAATAACGAGTGACGCAAGAAAAGACAGAAAATCGATACTCTACAAAGATAGGACACTTGATCAAGGCCTCACTAAGCAAACCATAGACCTATTTTTTAGTATTTTATAGTATTGTATTTTCAGTAAATCCAAGATTGAAGAGAATAAGCAGAGTGGTTTGGTGTAGATAAAAGTGACGTTGTACCTGTTCGAAAGCCATTTCCAAGTTTATAAGACGCTCTCTTGGAAACGATTAGTTGAGGTATGTAGATAGCGTGAATAAGAATCACAGAGCGCATCAGGAAATTAATACCGTAAATCTTCACAGGTTTGCATTAATACATTCCAACAGTGAATAGTAGTGGAAAACGGAGTGAAACAAGACTAATCATTCACTTTCGTATTGTTACACGAATACAGAGTGCAAAGGTTTTGAAAAAGATACGTCCCAGCCTTGTATTTTTTTATTTCGAAAGGATTGATGACATGCAGTGGGCGCCGATTACGGTGGCCTTTGTCGGCTTCGAAAGGCACGCGGCGCAACGGCGTCGCTCGTGAAGGAGTCATCGCCGCAGTGGGTTTTCTTGGTACTTGTTCACTACATTCGATGCTAACTAATGAGAAAACTAATTAGTTAGAAACCGAGAAACCCCCCATAGTTTGTTGTCCCGGAGAGGAATCCTGCTCGAGCGGCGCGGTCGCGCAGCGTGCTTTTCGAGCTCGCGGAAAGGTCACCGTCGCAGAAACCCACTGTATTTTTAAAGCCAATTTAGCAAAGAAAACAGATTTTAAAAAATCCCAAGGAGGAAAGCCGCCCTCTAGGTTTTGATAGCGTTACATTGCTTTCTGATAAGACAATTCCACGATATGTTTTTCTGCAGATACGTTCTTCTACACCGTAGTCGCTCTTGGGAAGGTGGAGAGAATTTTTCCCAGACGCTCGTTTGTGTGAAGTGCATTTTTCCACATACTGAATGTAATAACAAAGTACAACTAGAAGTCCATGAAAAAAATTAAGAAAAAGAGCTAGTTACCCACGTCATTTGCTCGAGAGGTTTCTTAAGTACAAAAAAAAAGAAGTTAGTAGAGGGCATTAATATAAAGAAGAGACAGGAGAATCAGCAGACAGCTATTCTCATAGGGAAATTATGAATGGCTTAGAAATTTCAGAGCGAAGAGACTTCAGAATTTCCTGTCTCGCCACTCTTCAGACGCTGTTCTTCCTTTAGAAGTTTTTTTTTCTATTCCTCTTCGATTTTGCTGGTTTTTTAAGTGTTCTCTAAGCGCTTAATGCAAAAATTTGAGATTTTCACGTGGTATAATACCTCTCTTTCGAAGTTATTACACTTACTCGCTGGGAAAAAGAGAGAAAACACTGAGAACTCTGCGAAAGCTTTCGGAGTAAGGTGAAAGGTGAGTCATTTTCTAGCTGCTCACGAGACAACGATCGTTAAAATTTTTTTGTAGTCACATATTTACGTACAATATATCAAATATGTAGCCACTGATTGAGAGTTTACTTCACCTGAGTGAGAGGTACGTAAGCACTTTACCAAGAACAGAGGTCAGTTCGCTATGAATTTACATATTTAGGACAAATACTGGAAAAGATACAAAGAAATGTGGGAACAAACATGGGAACTCACCGAACAAACGTACATGTGTTGGTGAGGTTCTGTGTAAACAAAGACCTGATAGTCTTCGTGACTGGACGTCGGTGTCGGTGTACAACTCAAAGGCAGGGCGCCACCTCGTTGGTATGTTGGAAACAGCAACGTATCCTAGACCTTCTTATCATGACAATCCCAGTAAGGTACACCAACAGGGACAAAAGCGACGAAAGCCCCGTTTTCGAACGGGTCGAAGTGGCTAAAATTTGGAGCCGGGAGGCGGGTCGCTCCAAGCTGTGCTGGCTGCCCGCTACGGCTGCTTGGCGTTGGCAAGTGAGCCTTGGCGTGTCCGATCGATAAGATCAACGGCTTCCTTTAAAGGCAGAGGCCCACCTCATTTTCGTGGTTGAGGTACACAATAGCAGATTCTGCATCTCGCCGACACGCTGATTCCAGCGGCAAACATAAATTGCCTCGAAGCGGTCCTCAAACCCGTGCTTCAGGACGGGGGTCTGTAACAGTTTGTTGACCTGAATTGACGTGTGAAGCCATTGATCCTATCGAAAGGATACGCCAAGACTCGTTGACCAGCGTTGAAGCCGTGGTGGGCTCCCAGCACAGCTTGGAGCGATCCGCCTCCCGGCTCCAAGTCTTGCTCTTTTCGACCTCTTCGAGGACGGGGCTCTGGTTGTTTTTGTGCCTATTGATGCAAGCTACTGTGACGAACATGAAGAAGAGATTGCTATATCCAACACGCGTAGCGAGATGGTCCCTTGCCTTTCAGATACAGGAAAATCTTTGAACCTCATACTCGATATTTTCGAGCACTACTGCGAGTCCAGGAATGAAGAGATTACTGTAAAGTTTCTAAGTCTTTAAGCTTTTCAAAGGCTGTCATGGTAGTTTCAACTCTGAATTTCGAGACGGGAGTAATTTATATTGATTTTCGAAAAGGTTTGGTTAACGTTCACTTGAGAATATTCGCAAATACAGTATTGACGGAACAATGAGAGAAGGCAGCAGACAGACTAGCTGGACAACAGTTTTCAGGTGTTCTTTGTAAGTTGCCTAACAGATGTAATGAATATAAAAATTGAGCAGCTAATATGCTTTTCTGTTGCGTCGAACAGGTGGATACAAAGGAAGGAAGGAAGCAGCTTGCGGAGAATAATGAATGCTCAAGTCACAAAAACAGGATGCCTATCATTTCAAAATTTCTCGCAACAGAGGGGAGTAAATGTCTCTCGACTGAGCAACACGAAAACGGATATAGCATATTTCTCGTAAATCATAGCTCGAACACTGCAGTTAATTTAGGAAAAAGTCTTTGCCAAAACTTTTAGCAGGCCGCTGTGAATTGAATGTTGCCCTCTATCGTGTTATACGAAAGTTGGACAGAAATAGCTTGCGAAGAAAATTTGGTAACGTGCCGCTTGATTTTCTGGGAAAATCAGACGGCACGTTACCAAATTACCTATGTGGGAGACCGACCAGCACGAGCAGCAAGTGGTGAAACAATCGGGACTACCCATTAGACTTGTGTGTCACCCACCGCCGACACTGAAGCACCTCCTTACTTCTACCTGCATCTACAAAGAAAAATGCCCCCAGGCTGACTGCCAGTACTGTAACGAAGAGAAGATATGTAGTGGCGGGGTACAGTGTACCTCATCAAGTGTGATGGTTGTGGAGAGAAGTATGTGGAAGAGACTATGAGACCATTACGAAAGATGAACACGGCAGGGCGTGGACGAACTCTGCCTTCTACAATCGGAAAGCTCTTCAAGGCATCGCATCTCGAAACACACAATATCGCGCTCCGACTTCTAGAGCAAGCATCCTTCAGCGACGTCTGACGGAAACTTTGGAAAGAAAAATCATGGAGGCGGTTGAAATAAAGAGGCACAACCTCGAAATTAACAACAAAGAGGAGCTGAGGGAAGTGCTGCTATTAATTGCTTGATTGGAAGTGTAAGCGCCTCAATATCTTTAGCTTTTCCGCGATAAGGGCAATTTATACCAGATGCATGCGACTGAAGCGCGTGCGACCATATGATGAAGAATATGGGCCAGTCGCATCGCAGTCGTATAGCAGTAGCATGCGTTTACGGCCTCGCGACGGCCGCGCTTTTTTTCATTGGGAATTTCATGCCGCGTTGACCGGTCTTCATCGAAAATCTTTCGCAAATGGATGCGTGCGCCTTATAGCTGCATCTGATATAAAGTGCCCGATAGTCCTATTTTATAGTTAACAGCGTAAGGATGAGGTTGGTTGCTCATGTTAAGTTGTGTTCACGCGTTAGCTAAGCTACCAAATATAGGTAACATCCATCGCTGGTTGCAAAGTCGAAAGACTTGTTAATTATTGGCTATTTGGTATTGTTATTGTTACTGTATTTTGCATGCTTGTTAGCTTAAGATGAGAAAGAGATTTGTTGGTAACATTTAGGTTTGACAAAGGGATTAATGCCGAAAGCTAGCCAGTAAACATTCAAAGCACCGGAATCTTAAAAACATATACGTCTATCAAACAACTGAAGTATGAAGATCACAGACAGAACGGTATTGAATTACCTGAAGAGTGAGATTGTTGGAATAGCTGCTTAGACTCGTTAGAGAAAACTGAGAGAGTATCATTTTTATATATGCTCACTGCTCCTTGTGAAAGAGGAAGTGGGAGTGAAATAATGAATGACAGTGAGTTTCCCACGAACGCAACAGGAATAACAAGGACAAGTGCTTCTTCAGGGTAGTGGAATTCCTCTTACACTTGCAAATGCACTAATACTCAGTACAGGAGTAGTGGAATAGGTACAAAGTGGAATAAGTAGAAAGTTTGGTGTAACTCATCGAGGAGCATTCACACGCCTTCACGCTAAGAGCACACGCTGAGTTCTTGTAGCCAACAATTTTTTGAGCGCTCTGGAGGGCGGAGATCTTTGATGCATTCACACGAATTCTGTCTTTGAGTGACATGGAAACACCTTAGTGGTGAATCCTTCCCAAAATGGGTTGACAAGAACGAGTAGTTTAAGGCCATTCTTTGTGAGTTTTTTACGATTTACGATTTACGAGATTTGAATTTTTTGTTACGCGATTTCCTGGTGCGTATGTCACATCGATATCCAGTAAGAGGGTGCTGAAAAAATGTCTGAAACCCTGAGATGCCCTAAAAGGCAAAGCTATGACTTCCAACAACAAATCAAACGATAATATTGTAGAAAGGGCAGAGCTTACCGTTTAGGTGTCAACATTCAGGTTATTGTTACGAACGAAATATTGTGATACTTACATCAAGGAAATGTTTTCATACTACCGCTGGAGGTGCTCTTCTTTTTCGTCACTCCACTTTTTTTCATGAGCTGTCCCTCGTTTGCGGCGGTCAGCGTCTTCCTACTACACGAGCAAGAAAATCGTCACTGTCCCTCAAGAAACTAGCTGGACAAGTGGACCTCATCGAGGAAACTGTGTAGACAAACGCGTTTGTGGACCAGAAGTATTGACAAATACTTGAGACCTCTCGGATCACATGGGAATCAATAACAATGTCCAGCAAGAAGTCTCTACGTTGACGTCACTAATTTCACATTAGCTTTGTACTTACACAAATTTTCGAACGGTTAAATTAGGAGAATCTCACAGGAATGTTGCACACTTCTAGGAAACGATCAGTGTCACATCAATTCACAGAAACCAGCAGTCAGGAAAAGGACCACTACTGTTCTTAAGACGTCGAAACATTACCTTAAAAAGCAAATTTTTGGTCCTTACTAAGCGAAGCTACATATTTATTATCACATACGTAGTTGCGCTCCACCACCAAGCTAAAAATTCACTGTATAATGAATGGAAAGACAGAGTAGATTGCTCAAGAAAACGCCTACGTTACGACAGTGCTAGAAAGGGAAATGCGTGGGACGCATGGTGCGAAACTAGGGCGAAGTGCTGAACTTTAAGGAATTTGTATTCGACATTCTTTGCGCTGGGATTCTAATTTCTGGATGTTACGTGGAAGTTTGTGAGATCACCGAGATGTGATAAGAGGGTAGGATACAATATGTAATAGATAATTCCAAAGTAATCTTTGTAATTATTCGTCCAGCAGTTCTCTTCTCTAAATACGGAATGGAAATGGAGCTGTACTGTGAACTACAATGATCCAACAATAGAAATCATCCCATGCTGCAAGTTTACGTGTCGCTTTTGATTTCTCTTACTCTCTCTCTCCCCTCCCATTTTTTAACACTTAATATTCTCCTGGTGAGCCTCCGAACTCCTTTTCTTTTAAGCGCAAGTTCTCTAGAAAATTCTTTAGCAACTAGCAGTTACTAAGATTCCCATCAGTTGTTTTGTTATTGTGTTTTGCGTTCCTGCGTTTGTTCGTTTCTTTCCCGTAACGTGGTTTTACTTCCTCTTTTTTGGATCCCCCTCATAGAGGGATCACAGCCGGTTAGTCGCGAAGGCTACGTGGCTCGTCCCCAGGTGGCGAATAGGGGGTTAATCGCGGACCAAACGCGACCTTGTACCTGCCCTGAGACGCGAGTGGATTCAGGGGATGAACCCCCTGTTTCTGCAGCATCAGAACGATTCATACTTTCTGTCAGTGCGTGAGTATGTTCATGCATGCGTGCGTGGGTGTGCTTGCGTTTCTGCGAATTGTACCCTGCACATCTATCCGATCAAAAGCCCTTCATTCACGTGACTGGGAGGTACAAGGGAGGCGGTTCAAAATCGCCTCCAACAATCAAGCTCTATCGTTCACTCCCGGGAAGCCCGGCTAACTCCCCGGTGAAACCCTACTCCAGCCCGCACGGGGGAATGGAGCCCAGCAAGCTATTCCCTGTGGGCTTCATTCTTTAAGCTACGCACAGCAATAATAAAGTGTTCCCCTAATCTCGGAAGAGTCACTGGTACGGCAGCGTCAGTGAGGACGAGGTTCGAGGGGTTATCTAGGCTGGCTAAAACGAGAAGGACTATGATGACGATCTGTACTCTCAACGCAAGGACGCTTGCATCGGAGGCTTCCATCGAGGATCCGATGATGCAAGCCAGGAAGATCAGGTACGACGTCATCGGACTGACCGAGACGAGGAGGCACCGGCCAATGAACGCCACCTTCGATACTGGAGAAGAACTGTTCCTTGGAACCTGCAATAGTAGAGGAGTTGGTGGAGTTGGTGTCCTCGTCAACACGAACTTGGCCATGAACATCGATTCTTTCGAACAACTGACGACCCGAATCGGACGTCTGCGACTGCGAAGATGTGGATCAACACCGGCCGTGACAGTCTTCATCGCCTACGCTCCAACATCCAGCTACGATGATGACGAGATCGAGGCGTTCTATATGGACTTGGAGAAGTTCTACAGGGAAGACCACACATTCTACAAGATCATCGTTGGCGACTTCAACGCCAAGATTGGCCGCGGAAGAACGCCTGAGGAACTTCACATCGGTACCCACGACCTACAGTGGAATGAACAGGGAGAGAGGCTCTCCAAGTTTATCATGACGACGAAGACCATCCATGGTAACTCGCAGTTCCAGAAGCCAACCTCCCTACGATGGACATGGGAGTCGCCCGGTGGAGAGTACCATAAAGAAAAAAAAATGTGTCTTAAGCAGTGTAACTCAGGGGTGAGCGGGAGTCATCAAAAACTTTGAGTTTTTGTCCCGCAACATCCCGATTTTGTCCCGCAAGCTCCGGCGGGAGAACGGATTTTGTCCCGAAAATGATACCAGTATCATGTTGCGGGAGAATGGATTCTGTCCCGAAACTGAAAAACGAATGAAAACAAAAATGCAAGGAGACCGCAACGCGTATGCGGTCCGTGGGCCAACGCCGGCCGCTACTAGCGGATTTCGCACCCGCGTCACGGCCGAGCGCAACGGCCTCCCACGCTTCTCGCCTGGTTTTCACACTGAGCCACGGTCTTAACCGGGCCTCAGCAGGCCAGACGAGTCCCGTAGGACTCCTCTCCGCAGAAGCGGAGAGTAGACTGAAGCCTACCTGCAAAGTGAGGCCCTTATATACTCCCCTCATTTGATAAGGGTTACCACGTGGCAATAACAATCCCGCACCATTCTCGGGTTAATCCCGCAACAAAACCAAAATGATGTCTCCCGCCGGAGCTCCTGATTTTGTCCCGAAAGTGATAAGAAAGGTTTTTGTCAGGCGGGACTCCCGAGCGAATGTCTGAGAATAAGTGAATGAACGAATTAAATGAGTACGCCTCAAACTTGAACGAGTTAAAGGCCCTCCATAAGATAGGGCCCGCTAACCGCCTCCTGTAGCCCGCATCCCTTTGACGACTACAGCCATACTTGCTTCAAAAGGAAGCAAATACTATCTCCTGGCATGAAGTGAAAACACCCGAATGGCTTATGCCCTCAATCCTTCCGTAGACTTTTCAAACAGGACATCGTAAACAAGTGGTCACAATAGAGCTACATGGCCCAGGGAGCGGACATGGATTACAGTGTTGCCATATAGAACCACGAACACAAACGAAGAACAGGTTCCGCTTCCTATCGGTGGGCAGTTCCAAGGCCGTGTGGCAAACAACTTCGTCGCCGCTGCTGCGAATTCAGCGAGAAATTATTATTTACCAATTCGTTATTATTTACTTCATTATGGAAGTGGACGGCCGTAAGTAACCCATGGTCTAATATCAATGCAAATCGCCACATAATCTTGCGAGAATGACTGCAGGTAGCGAATGACTTTGTGCCAGAAGTAAACACCTACATACGTATGAGTAGTAAGGTGGACAACAGCGCCTATGGGGAAATTGCTTTGGAAACCTCTGTCATTTCTTCCTTCAAACGAATCACCACCAACAGGCACTGCGATAGTCATTTCCGAGTGTTTTACATCAACAGAATCCGCTGTTCTCAATTAGAAATGGTGTAGCAAATACGTGAAAATTTTCATATGATCGGCATCCATTAGCTCCTAACAATCCAGGGTAAAGGTTACCTAAGTACTAAAGCATGCATGGTGGTTGGGAATTTGGCTTGAGATGGAAAGGTGCAGCCTTGAGGGTGAAACTGATGCATGATAGACATTTACGTAACTGTGAATGGCGAAGTTGCTCAAGATCAACGACCATATCAGCTGCTAACTAGACATTAGAAACAGGTGAGTAAATTAGTAAATAATGGACAAAAAAAACAAGAACGAGCAGTCGCTAAGAACACATGATCAAATTGTAGCGCATAGACCAATTACATGAGGAAGAGATAAATCATCACCTCACCTTTGAACTTTTATTTTTTATTTCACCTACTTTTTTCAAAGTTTTCGAACAGATTCATACATGTTAGTTTTAGTGCGAAGACAAACGAATGCTTAAGGGAGAGAGAGAGAGAGAGAGAGAGAGAGAGAGAGAGAAAACGAGAGAGAGACAGACGGACGGACGGTCAGACAGACAGACAAACAGACAGATAGAGACGCTGGCGGAGCAGCAATTCAAACCAGATCCCCAAGAATTCTGACAGAAGCCCATCCAACAAGAGCTATTTGGTTCAAAAGTTCAGGACACTAGTTGACGGCTGCGTGACAAAACGTACGCTGCTGAGTTGTGATTGGCCAATTCATGTGCGCGACGCGGTTGCAGCCTTCAAACGTACGAGCAGCGCTGAGGAGAAATAGACAAGTTTTCTGAGCTAAGGTGGGACACATGAATGCTATCGGAGCTGAGAAAATGTAAGGAGATGTCCGCCGGAGTCATCCAATGCGTCGATTTTGAAGGAAGAACCTGGATTTAAGCAGCGTACGCTTGGGGCGCGGTTGCGTCGCGGCGTACCTTCCCTAGTTGACATGTCCAAATGGTGCAGAGTCTGTCTGATAATGATTATTTTTGAACCTGGAAAACCAACGCTGAGCTGATGTCCTGGATTTATTGGCTTCTATGTTCAAGGCTCAGCTTTTTCAAGGAAAATTGCATTTGAGATACAGGGAATGCAGGCATCGGAAGCATTCTTGGACTGCACACTTTTTTCTTAACCTTAACACTTTAGCAAGTTTTAATTAAATGTGATGTTGATGTTTTAATTAAGTTGAAATTAAATTAAATCCATTTTTGTGTATCAAGAAAGGCGTCCCCAGTGAGATAGAACAGGAGGCCAAAGGATAATAATCAGAGGGAAAATATCTAGAGGAAACACCCCACGCACTCATAGACAGAGTTCTTGCATCTAGATGATAAACAAGAAAGTGAAGGCTTAGTCCAACTCAAGGTCCAGGAGTAAACGCCTACAAAGAGTGATTAGAATTTCACTCGTGTGCGACCAAAAACTTGACGAAATGATGCCATTGTAGTGGTTTACATCTTTGAGTTTAGCTGCAGTCGTCCATGCAGGTGGTTCCTCAAGTGTTAGCTGGGTTGTGTGATACGACGTAGATTTTAACCAGCTGTCCATTCAAAACATGTCTGCCGTCTGATCGTTGCTTAGCAGAGCAACAGTTCGAAAATATTTGAGTGGAGCTAAATCCTCAAGCTTCAGCACGCTGGTGAGCCTTGGTCGCAATGAAGGATAAAGTGGTCAGCGTTGATCAATAGAGGCGTTGAATGCGTATGTGCCCTATACAGTGACTTGCGGAGGGCGTTCGATGAACCAAGTCAGTGCTTCATTCTCCAACACTCCGGAGGGATGGATGGCTTGGTTGGCCACGGGCGCGATCGAACCATCTACCGTGTGCGTGTGCAGCGAGTCGCTTACCACTGCACCACACGTTGGTTGCAATAACAGGAGGAATAGTGGGAACGAGCGAGTATCCGCCGAGGAGACTGCTGCTCTACTTCTTAAGTACAATGAAGTCATCTATGGCTGGACACGAAGGTAGTTTTGCTGATGCATATTGGCTGCGGGTACGTCTTCATGGACCGCACAGTGGTATACACACGTACCACCTTGTAAAGCAAAGCCTCATACCAAATATTTTCCAGTAAGATCCGCTGGGTTAGTTGTTTGCACTTCACCTTGTGCATACATTGGCCTCGTAATACAATGTTCTCTAGCTTCATGAGGTTCCCACAAAACATTAGAGGTTTAGTCTGGAATGTTCACGTACCGTATCTTCCTTTAGACATGACTGCGACAGCGCTCACAAGTACATTCTCCTCACGACACGTGTCACAAAAGTACACTTCCACCCGTACGGCTCCGGGTAAGCGTGGGAAAACTAGGTAAAATAGTGATGAGAATTTTTCGATAAGATGTTTCAAACGAACGTTAAGGGAAAAAAAGGAGGGAGGCGAATAATTACACATTTCAATTTTTCTTTTCAATTTGATTACCCCACATTGCCATCTATTACATAGCCTCTTTCAGGACGTATAGATAAGTAAAAGTGGTAACAACCATGTAATACGTCCGATACCACATCGGTCCATTGCCTTTGTCAGCCAACTTCCGTTCAGCTTCTTTGTCAATCCAAATGTGTTGCAATTATTTTTTTTTCAACAGAATCACTCTTACACTGTAAGCATTGACCAAATCAACAATAAACATTCCACCAAGAATACACAGTGTCATGATATTTTCATTAAAATCCGCTTCATACCAGCTGCACCACCCGCGCCAACAACGGTCCCATCTTAACCTCCCTCTAAGGATAAAATTAAGTGGATCCAACATGTCATCAGCAACATTATACATACAGACGAGCACCCTTCCTTGTCCATGGATGCGGTCCACTTCGTAGCTTTTGGTTTGTCGTGCAGCTGAAAAATTTCTCGAGAATTCTTTTCGTTTCGTGTGCCCAAACAAACTATCCATGAGAATAAGCCTGAAAATCGTCATACGAATATTTCCTCTTTCCTTCACCATATTCTATGAAGTGAACAGTAGCATTTGAACATAGATTTAAATTATAACGTTAATTCTATTCTCTGTTGTGAGGTGTAGGCGAGCAATAACTCGGAGAATTTCTCCATTTGCAAGAATTTGAAGTTCATCATTTCGGTTGCTCCATGGAAGAGTAAAAGGAAATCTCAGAAGACTCTAAGTTCTGGAACTCAAGGTGAGCGACATTGGCATGAAGCTCAATTTTCCGAATGGTTTCAAGTTCGGTTTTCCAGTAGCTCGAGTTGCTGATCGCTAGCCGACTTTCACTTCCTTAATCCAGCAATTATTCGTAGGGCTTTCGCCCCGGCTACCCGTAGCCGTCGTCACCCCGTAATTATCCTCTCGGAGGTACGCAGCGAAACTCTTTTCGCAAGGCTCATCTTCGACAAACGACGGATTTGCGCATATCCGACTAGCCGCCCAGAACAGGCCGCGTCGAGCAGTTCGGCAGCGGCGGCTCGTCTGCCAGCCGCGACGGCGTTCTCCACGTCGCGCGGCCTCCCTATAAAGCCTCCGAATCGCGCAGAAGCACATTTGCCTCGTCGCAGGAACGACCTGTTTCTCCTCCATCATTTCCTACGCATTCGTCATCGTCTCGTTTTCGTATGAAGTGCGGGAATGCGTGGACAACTCAGCCTGTAGAAACAAAAACGGCCATGCTAACATGGGTTTCTTGTTAATTTCTCTTGATATCTTGGAGAGAGGCAACCATGACCATCGGGTCACATGATTCCAACATTTTTGAAATGTCTCATAGAAATAATTACTTTACTGTACCAGAAGTCTCAGAGAAGATCCTCCGTTACATTTTAGCCGTTTGTTGTTCTTTAGTGTGCAAATCCTTGAGGTGTACTAAATAAATAAACCCTTTACAAACCGTTTTATAATATAAACTTTTCTATCCTAAGATGTTGCCAAACCATCAACGTATCAGGTTGTTTGAAAAGTTCTCGGAATGAGTGAGGGAGTCTGTCATTTTCAAGACCGTAATGGGATAAAACGTAAAGAGCAAAGTGATCAGAAATTATCATGACATGAACTGGAAAAGAGCCTTTGACACAAGTGGACTGCTTCTTTCCCTGATTTTCTCACACGAGTAGGAGTCTTTTCTAAATTAGCATCATAATTTTGTTTTACTCACGCTTACGATCAATTATAGTCTCTAAGCACTAATTTCTTTAGCTCTTCTTCTCCTGACAGTTCCTCACCCTCGCTCATGCTTGCACTCTCTGCATGCTCTTTATTTAATCTTTACCTCGTAAATACTACAATATCTACTCTAGAGGTCGAACCTATACAACCTTTTGAACCTTTCTCTATATCTTCCTTCAAAAGAAGTTGGAATCCCACTGTTTTTTTCATCTCCCTGCTGCGAAATGCCTTCCTCGCTTCCTAAATAATGATTCTGTATAAACTTCTAAAACAAGCACTCTCTGACATTTGGCTGTTCTTTCTTCATTTTGACAAAATCGATAACCAAAACCATTGAAATGTAGTACCAGGGGTTTTGTATCAGTTGTCTAAGATTCACTTGAATGTCTGAGACGAGGAACGAATGACATTGAAGGAGCAGATTTCTAAAAGGTCTTCACAGAACGAACCTTCTTTATTTCTGAACCATATGTATAGCGTCAACCTAGGTGTAGATGAGAGCATTTTGTAGTCATTTTTCTGGTTTTGTTGGGTTTTATGCCCTGTCCAAGACTAGCAAGGCCAAAACACCGCTTCAGGCATCCCCCCCTGAGAAAATCATTTTCCCTCACACCAGCGCTTAGAAATTTGGCGTATAAACAAATGCACTGACTATAAAACGCTGTTGAATAGTAAGGTTTTCGCTTCAGAGAAGGAAGTGATCCAACGCAACCCACCCACTCTTCTCTTCTGCACCTCCCCAGTGGGGACTCCCCATCACTCACTTTTTTTGAAGGTGATTTCCAAAAATTTTTGGAAGACTTTCTAGCACAACTATTCAGAATACCCTGTGCCATTATAGATAGGGGTTCTCTTTATGTAGTCTCTGGAATACGTGAAATAATCGCCCATAGCAAAATCTGAAACATCTGATATTTCCACGAGCAGCTGCTAGAAAAATGTTACGAAGTTCAAAAGATGAACAGATTACTGTCGCAAGCCTCGTTTATCCTTGGGGTACCTATCAAAGAAGTTTACTGGGAAATAAATTGCTTCGGTTTCTCAGTGGAACTGCCGTATTCTACTTTCTAAGGCACTCCAGCTTGTGTAGAAAGTGTACAAATTTACAATGCTATGTGGTTGCCCAGGCCGTGAAAAGCCCCTATGTTTTTCGGATTTAAATTCAAACGTTCGGTGAATTTTCGACCTTGGAAACTCGAAAGATTAAAAGCGCAGCAACTTACTGCAACAGCGCTAAGAAAGATGATCTCGTCCTTGCATGAGAACGCTGAATCTGCTGGAAAAAATCTTCTTCTTCCACAAAGAATAGGCCAATCTGGTACACTAGTGACTACTGTAGCCCTTTGCAGGGAGCCCTTTGCGTGCAAGGTTACCCATTGGGCGTTCATTCAATGTCTATGTTTCTGATGGATCAGCGTCTTTCTTCCAGAACAACCTTCCATTCGCAGTAAATACCGTGACATTTGTGCCGTTGAACTTATGTCATCGAAAATTTCTTGCAGAGTTTCCGACATTACCTGTAGAGCAGTAGACGAGGCTATGACAATCGTACTTCCTGCCATATTGGCTCTGGTTGTTGGAGTTCAGAGCCAATGTGGTTATCCTCGATGTGGTGGTGGTGGTGGTGGTGGCTACCAATTACCATACAGCCAACATCTTGCCCAACCGCAACCTCTACCTCAACCTCTACCTCCAGTGCTTCAACCTCAGTCTGTTGATTACTACTACAAACGTGAGTTAACTTATATTCATGAGGAAACAGTCACAATGAAGGTCAAAGGAATTTGTGACCTCCAACCAGAACTATTTGAACGCTTTGTGCTGTTTCTCCCAATGTTACAATGACTTTTCCAATGTGAATGACGACTTGACATTTTAGCTGCCAACACGTACGCTCAACCGCCGACAGAAGTTCTGCCCAGCGTGGATAAAGACATCACAACAGCTACGATATCTGCAAAATCAGGGGTATGACATTGTAACAACTACAGTTCTTGTCGAAAAGATTGCGCGTACGGTTTCCTAGCGTTGCGACTGCAGAATCGCGGCGGGACCTACTCGACCCTCTCACTTGAAGCATGCTCTCTCCGCATTCCTCGTTCAGGCCCGCCGCGATGGTGCAGTCACGCAATCCGTCTATTTTTGCGGTAAGGACTGTACGTATCCTCCACCACTAGTAACCCTGAGACGACATGCATCAATGAGTTTACGCAAAGTAAACGTGATCAAACACTGCAAACTTACCCATAGCTAGCCTGGGCGTAAAAAGTCTTACCCTGGGTAATCAAAATTATGCATCCAAGCTCTGAAGTTTGTTGGCGATGCATTTGGCGAGGTTTATTCTAAGACCTGGCCGACGAGCTCGTCAGCTATGCATGCAAACGAACTCGGCCAAATGTATTGCCAAGAAAACATCTCCAAATTCATTGCTACGCAAGGTTCGCGCAAAGTAACGCAAAGCTTAACCTGCCAATTACGAAATGTGTCGCCAAACGAAACTCGAAAGCGCAAAAAATTCAATACCACCAAGAATCTTGCCTCTGTACTAACCTTTGGGAGACTGCTGCCTTACCTACTGCGCCATCCGTGGCTGGGATTCATGAAACGCTAACACTGCCGCTATACTCCTCGAGGAGTATAGCGGCTACCTATCGATTGTGGGATTTCGCAATCGGTCGCCGATGTTGGCGATCCGCCGTCGCCAACATTAGCGACCGGCGGCCGCCGTCGCCAGCGACGGCGAATCGCGGTGCTATACTCCTCGAGGAGTATAGCGGCTACCTAACCATGCAAACCAACGATGAGTAGCATGAATGGTTATTTCATAGACTACGTGACGTTGAGAGACGTAGGACGCAAAGTTGGTTTGCTGAACTTCTTTCACTTCGTTTTGCTTTCGTGAATCCTAGCCCGTGTCGACACTTTCAATGGGTTAACCTCCAACGAACAAGGAAGAAATGGATGCCGCATGCATTATTGATATTACCTAGGGTAAACGCGTTAACACTCGGCAAATTTACCCAACGTTAACAGGGCCGCCTCTATGTTTACCCTGGGTAATGTCAATGATGCGTCAAGGTATTGAACTTTACGAACGAAAAGAACATGTTATTCCGCATGTGTCGGCTACAATCATGGATTTCTGTAGTGCCAAACACCCGGAAAATGTCTCGCAAAAACATTTCATCGCCCTTTGTACGGCCAAACCTGTTTCTGGCTCACTCTCCCGAGAAATGTATTGTCTAGCAAATTTTTAATTCGTATGGTGCATTCCAGATATATTTTCTCACCAAAGGTGTCGAAACTACAGAGTGGTATCAAAACTCCCTTGGTGCAACTTTTTTCCCAGGATTGCATTTAGAATTTCTACCGATGCTTTGTTAAAGAGCCTTCCTAATCTCGCCTTGTATTTTTCAGGATTACGAAGATATTGACAAGAAACTTGTGGAACTCAAAACATCAGCACCAGAGGAACCTGCTCCTGTCATTGAGGTAACACTAACCTAGTAGCTGGAAATAATCAGATCAAGACAGAGGAAACATTTTAAACCAGGGCCGCATGCATCATTGGGATTACCCAAGGTAAACGTTTCAACACCTGATAGAGTGAGCATCATTAGCACTGGTGTCAACGAGTTCACCTTGGATAATTTTAATGATGCATCCACGCCTATAGCCCATAATTTTGACTGAGGTCCCCGCATCATTTCCTTTATTAGCCTCTGCCCACCAGCGGAGCAGAAAACGTACAACCCAGCCAGGCCCCAGCACGAGCTTGTCGTGGGGTCGGAGCGAAAACGAAGCCCCCTTTGAAAATCCAGGATTTTACGAAGCCCCCCTTGAATTTAATCGCAATGGAGGTTACCACGAAATATTCACGAATAAGGTTTCATCCTCAAAAAACTACCCGAAATCATGACACGACTAAAGCTGTAGTTATAGTCACGCCGACTGAAGCTGTAGTTATAGTCGCCGGAGTCCGACCGACCGGAGAACGGAAGCACGTACCGATCCTCGTCGGAATCCAACGCGTCGGATTCCGACGAGCATCGATATGCATATTAATTTATTGTCCGATCGGATCGGTGTTCGACGCACTATAAATCTATATATAACGATATAACAAAAGGAAGAAACTCCGAATATGGTCATAAATCACACTAGTTATTTGCGAATTAGTACGAGCAAAGCAAAACTTGACACGATAACGAGTAATGGGAACGAAAAACTCACTACACTACAGGGAAACCCTGAAATAGACAAATACATGTAGATAACGGCAAATGAAGAACAAGCTGATGTTAAAGGACCGTGTTAGCGATGGAGCGCGGCAGAAAAACACAGTTCGTAAGTCATGGAAAATCGGAGAAGTTGATAAACACTGATAATACAAGCCCATGTGTGGCACTTTGTGAGGGGTTGAATAGCGAATGAAAAATAGTACAGGTGCATGAAAAATGGATGGAAACTTATGCGTTCTATAGGAGAAGTATGCTCACGACAGGCTGAGCTAGGACTCAGCCTGTCCTTGACAAGCTGGCCACTTTACCGAGCATACAATTTCTTAGTTCACATAAGTTTAGCCTCATTTTTCAAACACTTATTGTGGGTATGCAAGCGCTTCTTCACCCCAAATTTGGTGTCAATCCGTGAAGTCTTGAGTTGGCTATTGGCCTTGCAGTTCAATATCATGCACTAAACAGCAAGCGCCTCTCCCACTGCTCCTTCATGATCCTGCGCCTGCAGCGTTTCCGCCCCGCACCCCATACGAAGCCCTTTCTGCTTTTTGCTCCTCTTACGAAGCCCAGCTTTTCCGACGACAAGCCG
Organism: Ancylostoma ceylanicum; assembly: GCA_000688135.1. Taxonomy (NCBI): domain Eukaryota; kingdom Metazoa; phylum Nematoda; class Chromadorea; order Rhabditida; family Ancylostomatidae; genus Ancylostoma; species Ancylostoma ceylanicum. Next base: position 258,944 of record JARK01001377.1, read on the forward strand.
CGCTGGGGCCTGAACCCAGCATGTAAATTTGTAAATTTGGAAAGGCCAGTCCAAACAACAAAGAGAAGTGTTATATAGCATCACTTTGATTAGTATGTGAGCAGAATTTAGAGTGGTCTTCTCCTGTAGATGGTGAATTCTTAAGTCATAATAAGTCATAATAAGAACCCATTTTCAGCTCTATGATGTCGATAATATGAACTTGCCTGAGCATACAAATATTCAGAATCCTACTGTTGCACCTGCATCAACGTATATCCGCGAAACACCTGTGTATCAACCATATCAACCCTACGTACCTCGTCAGTTGCCTCAGATGCCCTACAGACCGCAGCCACTCCCTCAAGCAGGTAACAAACGCTTAGTTACATATGTGCATACATATACTACCACTCTTTGTACGTAGTTAGAATGAATAATGGGGCAATGAAAATTTTATTGTTATCGCTCAAAAAATTCCAATGGCTTTTTTTTTGATAACTACGTAGGATTTCCCCTCCCCATGCGTTAGCACCATCTATCCCGACACTTATCTGAGGATTATTCCTGAGCGACGAAGTATCGATGTCCCTCAGTGCGAGGGCGGTCCTCAAGTGCACCAGGTTTTTCTTAATTGCTGCCGATCTGGTTGTGAAGCTGCGGAAGACAAGCGATCTTGGATCGAGATTATGTGGGCACTCCTACCTCTCAAAAGCACACCTGCTTTATCCAGGGGAAGATGTAACTCCCTGCATTCAAAGGCAAAAGCAGGATTATTCGAACAAAATCTCCAATGCTGGACGTTCAACGAATCTCGGCATGATCGATAGTTTCTCATTGTTGTTTTCGTGTCATAACCAAAACTGGAATATGAGTTTACTCGAGTAATGCTACGGTTCACTCTCCTTCGTTAGAGCCTTGTACGCTGTCAAACAAGACTTTTGGGCCCCCTTTCCTTGGACATGCGTTAATGTATTTCAATATTTCCAATATTTCCCACAATTTTACCATCTTCTCTCAATGACAATTCAAAAATTTGAGGATGCGGCCCAATGGTGCCTCAATATTACCGACCTGCACCGTACATGCCGAGAGGATACGTATTGCCGTACACGCCAACACCAACTTACGCTCCCCCACCACCGCCTCCTCCACCACCTCCTCCACACTCATATCCAGGTGAGTCTAAGCGAGCGAAGGCCAAGCCGACGAGCGAAGGCCAAACGAGTGAAGCCGCATCAGAGCGAGATACTATATGAAACACTTTTGGGAACAATCAATGTTTTATTTTCTTCCCTGAGAATGTTGTGCTAAATGAGTGGTGATCAAGAATGCTAATCCAGGTTATGTTCCACCACCTCGTTACCAAACGCCTGTCAATGATTGCTGCGGCCGCTGCTCCTCTGTTTGCGGACATGGAGCCCGAAGGGTAAGCATATATTTGGTGTGGAGCGTTATACCTGGGGACGGCGGCGCGGTCTAGTGCTGCGAATGGTCAATCCTGTCTACTAGCCAATCATAGGGCCAGCTGGTGCCACCCATTTCAGGTATAACGCCATACACCCCATATTTGTTCCACTTTTCCTCGGTTTTCTATGCGTAGTCGAAACGCTTCAGAATCTCATTCTTTTTTATCGGTGAAGTAGAATTACGAGAAATCTCTATGTATGTTTTCTCTTTCCTAATTAAAGTGACCCAGCCTTCATCGAAGAAATTCTTTCTTGCTTGAAAACTCTCAAGAGTAGTAGAAAACTATGTATGGACATCAGTCCTCGCACAACCTTTTGCAGATTTTCGCGAAATCAGCGAAAACATTGAGAGTGAATGGCTTGGAGTCAAAATCACCAACGAGCAAGGATGAACTGAAAGACCGGCGGTGCACCAGCAGTGAACTGAAGGAAATAATGAATAAGGTTGGTTTTGAGATGATGAATGTGGTATGAACTGGCGCCTGTGTCTCATTTGAAAATGTCATGGTTTGTGAAAGTTTTCTGTCAAAGCCTCTGCTCACAGATCTCGTTCCGAACGCCGTCATTAGCTAAGCGCCTGATCCAACGAGTTGCAGAGGAGAAGCTTGGAGGTCAGGTGTCATCCAGCCTAATTGGTATTTCCTGGACAACCCCTCAATTTTCCAGGTTTTTTCTCGGTGTTCTGCTCAAAAGATGATTTCACCTACGTCTCCCGTGGTAAGACATACTGCCAGACGGAGAACAACGACGTTGTGTGCTATGCATTCCAACATCACTAGTACGGCTACGGTCAATGTAGATGCTTAATAGGAATTCCATCTCTAACGCCAATCCTATGCACTTTTAAAACTTTTTTTTTTCATGTATTCTACAGCCTGAGAACACATGTGATCTTCTAAGCTTGCTCTTCACACACAATGTCCTCATTTGTTTCTGCATTCCATATTGTGCATCTGAAGCATGACCATGATCTGTTTCACTATAATGTCTCAATTTTTGCCTTCACTAGGTCACCTGTTCTTCTCAATTTTCTCCTGTATAGTGATGTGCCTGTAAATAGTGTTCGGTAGATGTAATAAAAGGCAGCAAATACATCCTTCCTTATTCTTTTCCGACATCTAGCCATTCAGAGCATTCCCTTGTCCCCTTCAAAATCACTTGTTAATTACTTTTTCCTGATCTTTAACCTATTCAACACCTGGTAGATTTGTTTTTCTTCAAGAAGAGCTGATGAATTTACGGATGAGCAGACTTTGTCCCTTCTGGGCACCTCTTTTTGTTCGCGAACAGTACACCGACAAATATTCTCAGTTCTTTAAAACCTTCTGATAACTGTCTTATTTTTCTTTTTTTTTTTTTTGAAAATTTGACCCAATCCAGGGAATGTGTGCAGACAAGAGAATAGATTACATAGGTGTAGATGGCATTCATAGAATAACTAAAGGTGGAAATTCGATCGAGAGAAGCTCTATGGTTATGCCAAAAGAAAACCACAGCGCCTGAACGACAGTGCAGTTACCAAACGCATTCACTTGTTGGAAAAAATGCGCAAATAAAACGTGAAAAATTTTCCTCCGTGCTATATTTTCAGCAATAACTTAGCTATACTTCTACATGTTGCAGGAACTAAAAGTTCTCCTATTTAAGAAGAAATTAAAGTGGAAAGAAGACCATATCTCTGCCGGATTTTGAAAAATTTCTTCTCAGGGCAAAGAATCAAAAACCGAAAAGAGACCAGCCTAAGTGTTTTGACTGTTAACTATTGTTCTGATAAGCTTATAGGTAGCTTCATAGCCCGCATACGCGAGCGACAGATGCAGTACCCAATACGTAAAAATTATGGTTTCATTAGCCGAACACGAAGTTGTCAGTAGAATCTTTTCATTGGAGAACAATTCGTCGGCTTCGCCTTTGTGAGGATCTATTAGGTGCGTGCAAAAGTTCCGGGGCAGTTGGTGGTAATTTGCTGTTTAACATAGTTTTGTCTCTTGCTAAAGCAATATCCTGCAATCCTTTTCATGTGCGCTGGTAGCCTGGAACATCTACTACCCTTACCACTTTTGGCTTTGATCTATGTCACAGCGTCGCTGCGTTTCAGGTATAAAAGCAATGCTATGTGCAACCAGCAATTACGCGGAATTTTACTTTATGAATTCAAATTCGGCCGACTCGCAGGGAAGGCGACACCCGCAATGAAGATTATGCTTGTATTGGGTATCCTCTCCGAAATGGGAACAGTTCGTAGGTGCTTACAATTTCTGAACGGAGATGAGAGCTTGCAAAATGCCCCACAAGTTGATCAGCAATTCAACCTGCACAAAGACTCCCGAAAAGGGTGGGTTGAATCAGACCTGGTGGAAAGTGTGCAGGACTTAGCGAGGAAAATAGCCACTCATGCCACGTGACTTGGAGGGAATTAGTAAGAAAGGTAATATGAGGAGATGGACTTTGTGTGAGTCTGCTGTAGTATAGCACACACTAACGTGTCGCAGTATCAACCGTCTAAAAAGATGACCAATTGGTCCCTGAAGTTCTAACTCAGCATGTATACTCTCAAGACCAACCTCCAGAAGAACGTCTTCTTCTCAAGCCTCTACGACTTTACATTCACTGTAAAACACCTCGTGAACAGACCCTACCCAAAAACGACGTGTGGCGCTCTTTCGAGTATGAACCTGTCAAATTTTGTGCCTCTGGAAAAAAATCGTTAGCGCACCCTGTTGACAACACTACACAGATGCCAATGCTTTTTGGTTCGGATCAAATGGTTGACTTTGAGTTGAGTTATGGCGCATCAAAGAAATTAAGTGCAACTGCCCCAGAACTTTTGCACGGACCTAATAATAGGGTCCAAGTGATTTATAAAAGAGTTGAGTTGAGAGTTGAGAGCGGTCGATTCAGACCTTCAACCTCGACTTCTTCACACGAGGTATTGCAGGAAATCTGTTGGTTTACCAATCTGACAAACCAGAAGAAATGCAATATTACTCCCCACGGGTTCTCCAACACAAACCTGCTTCATACATTTCTCCCTCTGTCTGCAATTGCAATTCCAAGCCGGAAAAATGCTGCCTCAGTCAAACAACTAACAGGAGAAGCACAAAAGGCCGGATTCGCAAATAGGAATTAAACCTATCTGGTGTCAATCTCTACTTGACAAGGTGCCACAGTAAACATTTCATTTGTGACAGCGGTGCGCACAAACAATGCTGAATGAGATTCTGCTTCAAAACAGTGCTATTATACGTAGGTATTATGTTCAAACCTTTAGTTCAATTTCAACGGCATAGAAGGAATGAAACGCAAAAATGCAAAAAGCATTTCAATCACAGAGTTGTAACCCTCGACCGTCTGTCTAACAGTCCACTACCTTCCCCACCCGGCCACCCCATCGCGGAGGAATGGGTGGTGCAATACATTTGGCAGTATAGTGGGATATCTCATTTTTGCCATTCGGGGCAGAAATAAATTATATATTGTAGCACGCTGTCGGGCAAAGATTCGAGCCAGATAGGTTTCATTCCGATTTGCGAGTCTGGCCTATTGCTACTCCCTTGTAATGATCAAGCCATACTCCGAGATCTCAAAATTAACGAGAATCGAACTTACACCTCTCTAGGTCCACCGTTGAGTCGAGTTGTTGGCTCTCTAAGTTCACAGTCGACTATCCTTACAATGAGTGGCGGGGGGAGGGAGCGTTCGATGTATCAAGCCAGTGCTTCATCCATCCACTAAAAATGTGGATACACTGGATGCCCCCACAAATCATTCCATAGGGCTCGTGTTCGGTTAACAAAACCATAACTTACACTGACTCACGATGGCGAGGCTTGAAGGAGTGCCCAATGTTTTGCCAGTGTAATACTCTGTCCCTCAGAATATTACGTGCCGCGAATACATTAAACGTGGGCTGTATTTTACGCCTGAATAATTGTGCTGGGCACAATGTACCTATTGATGAAAGCATGACTCATAGGGGAATGCTCCTATTTGTCATGTTGTAAGGTTTCGACTCATTAATTTTTTCACTATTCTCACTGGTTTCCGTAACGGATGTGGTTTTGTGTTGAAAAAAGCCCGTTCTAAAAACAGCAGTACAGGATTGCCATTCAAAACGTAACCACCACCTCCTGACAAGGACCGTTTATTATAATCGAACAGCTACTGGATGATCTCCTGAAGGAAACATCTGTATCTCGGATCGGAATCGCTGCTCACTCAAGGCCAGCGCCTCAATAAAAAGACGTGGTTAGTAGCAGTGGCGAACGGAGAGAGCCCCGCTCCTTTTCCTCAGAATGGATCGCCGAACTTTTGAAATTACTTTACAGAACGAATGTTTATTTTCATTTGTTCATTTTTATTACTATTTTCTAAATATTTATTGTTTATCTAGTATTTAAATTAATACTTTCATATTTTTTATTTTCCGTCTGAGTCCTCAAAACGGCTGAGACCCTGATTTTTTCCCACACCGCAACCCCCTTTCCGCCCACTTTTTTCTGCTTCCGCCAGTGGTCGGCAGTGATACAGGGTGCTAGTTCTATTTAATATGTAGTTCTCGACTATAGAGCGTCAATTCGAAAGCCTTTCCATTCCAGACCAAGAGTTGAGAGCGGTCGATTCAGACTTTCAACCTCGACTTCTTCACACGAGGTATTGCAGGAAATCTGTTGGTTTACCAATCTGACAAACCAGAAGAAATGCAATATTACTCCCCACGGGTTCTCCAACACAAACCTGCTTCATACATTTCTCCCTCTGTCTGCAATTATATTTTTACAGATATTGCGTTTGGATTTCTCTCTAGCGTTGTAAGAACGCGACATTCTATGCATGAATAATGCATTTTCAAATTCACTTGCCGTGACTCATACATATGTACATCAATCAGAAATAGCTTGAATCACTGCTGCTATGTAGCAGTGGCGACTTTCGTCCTGTATTTCGATATGTTAGGATCTCCATAGCGGAAGTTTCCACTTTCCCATTATTTTTTTTAACTTCATTATTTCCTTTCCTCTTTCTCCCTTTTCTGTAGAAATTAGCGGAAAACGGAGAAGGATGCCGGTTTCATTTACTTATGCTGACATCATATAGGTAATATCTTTCTGGCATGATAAAAACATACATTAAAGCTCTTGAGACCTCTTATTTTATTTGTAATTATCCTTGAGTGAGCATGCACGGAATGAAAGAGAGTGACATTTGGAGAGCAAATTTGTGATCGTATCTGAAAATTGCTTGTCTCAAAGCTTGTTGACAACTCGTTTTCCCCAAGATGTCGGCTCCGAAGCTTGTTGACTGTGGGAATGTGCTGAACTGTTAGGCAGAGGGTCGAGTGCTCGAATCCCGTCATGTGCATGCATTTTGCATTTTTGTTTTTTACTCATTCTTTGTTGTTGAAATTAACCTTAAAGGAGTAGGACATAAAACCTATCCTTATTGACAAGATTTTGAGTTGTAGAGGACAGTCACGAGTCAGAACCCAGCTGAACACACAGCCACTTGCATTAGACCATGTTGGGAATTTTCATCGCATTATCCTTTCTCGGGGATTAAAACTCAAACTTTTTCCCACTCGCATCATAGTACATCATAATCATCCGTTTTGAATGGAGAATTTTCTACTTTATAGCGATTAGAAGAACAACTGTACGATTAGTAGACTATGTTTAATATGGCATAGTTATTCGTGGCTGGTATATTTATTTATTTATTTATTGTATGCTCTCAAGGTGCGCCACAAAACGAAACAGATGAAACAGGTTAGAACAACGAAGCATAAAACTAGAAGTAGATTTAGAAGTTGCAATGCTGGTTACTGTACCATGATGCAGGGCTAGTTATTTGGTGCTGCAGGTCTATGAATGCTATAAGGATTTTTAATGACTACTGACCCACCTCGACGCACTATAACTATATAAAAATCCCATTTAATGAGTGGTCAGCAAACCCCCGGTGCCAGGTTAGCTGACATTCCCCAACTCAAAAATACGTAGAAGCGGGTCGAAGGAAAGGTCAATAGATCATTATAACAGAGATGAGAAGAATAGCACAAATATTGTATTCAATGAGAAAAGAGCATGAAGATGGACATTCTTTCAGCTTTGCAACTTCCAGAGAGGTAAAAAAAGCAACTTTGTGTTAGTGGTCCAGTGAATATCTCAAACAGAAAATCTCAAACAGAACACACAATCTCCTATTCCTGCAAATGAAGTTCGCTCAAAGGTCGATCTTCTTCAACGATTTACGGAACTCCGCATAAGTCTTTGCACTCGATACCTCACTAGGGAGCATCTCTAGCCATCTCGAGGTCCTGATGAAAAAAGAATTAGAGAAACAGGACAAATATTTACATCTGCTTTTCTTGTGGTAGAAGGAAAAACCACCTAGTCTCCCACTAGTTGGCTTGAATGTCCAGTACTTGCTTGGTTTGAGCTTACCCTCCAGCCGTAAAATTCGGAAGGCAAAATTAAGATCAATAACGATCCTCCTGTATCTTAAACTTTGTAGCTTTAGGATTTTGAGCCGCTCCGCATAAGGTGGCATAGATTGAGGGTAACTAGGATTTGGGAATATTTTGTAAAACAAAATTCGAGTGAAGCTCTGTTGTACTCTTTCAATTTTAGCAATGTGTTTTTTGAGGTAGGGGCTCCAGATCTGATAGCAATATTCTAAGCGAGGTAGCACGTATGACTTATAAAGCCGTATGAAAATAGAGGGATTTTTAGAAAAAATATTCCGGAATAGAAAGTACATGGTCTGTAGTGCTTTACCTACAATGTCATCAATGTGATCAGAAAATTTGAGCTCACTATTAATCAAAGCTCACTATCAATCAAAACACCAAGATCCCTTACTATTTTTCTACAACTTATTTGTTTGCCACTGATCTCATATTCTCTGGGTGGAATTTTGCCAAGGTGTAAAGTCGTGCTTTTGTCTATATTGAGTGGAGGTCGTTATCTCTGGACCGCTGAATCATAGCCTCAATGGATTTAATCAGGGAGGATTGATACATCAATAACGATAGCGTTCATGTACTAATCCTTTAAATTTAATTTCAACAACAAAAAAGGAATAAAAAACAAAAATGCGGAACAGCATCTTCCCCACTCGTCCATATCTATTTTGTAGCACCCGGGGCAAAAATGAAATATATGCTGGAGCACCTTGTCAAGCGAGGATTCATTAAGATTTGCCAGCCTGGCCTCTTGCACTTCCCATGTTAGGTGGGTTTTGCAACATGATTGTTTGGCTCTTCGTTGTCTAGAAGTTGTTGGTAGAAAAGGTCGTTGACAACTTGTTCAAATTTGTTTTCGGATAGCATGATGACGTCAAACTTGTCGACGACGATTTCCTAGCTACTTAAAAGCCCATCTGCTAATTATTTCGGAGCAAAAATGGTCATACAACTTATTCTAGCGGTTCTGAGTACATCCTTGGATTGCCCTGCAAGCAATTCAATTCATCATTGCACCAGTGGGTCATTCTAATTTGATACACGATCTCCGATGAGGAAATGCTGATGCATTGTTGAATTTTTGTTCGAGGCAGCCACATAGGACTGAGAACGCCTACCTTCAACAGTCGCAGTGACGGTGAGACTGCCATGCGCCTATGATCCTAGCGACACCTTCACGTGATAAATCCAAGTGCTACAAGCTCTTCAATAATCTTTCCTCCATTCTTCGTATAGAACTTGCTTTCACCCTGTCACTTTCTTGTTAATTCCCAAGATTTTGCTGGAAGATCGTATTTGCGTCAAGGATGAGAGTGAAGTTGAGTTTCCGCCACATTCACGATTGATCGGGAGGGGGGGGGGGTCATCTTAACACATCTTCCACATCCTCAGTCATCTTAACACTGCATCATTCTTCGAATTGCTTGAGAGTTGGCTGCAGAGGCGGCGATTGCTCGTTAGGCTTATATGAGATGTAAAATTTTACTTCGTCAGCAAACATTTGTATGCACACTCAAGTTAGTAGGACGAGCATGGGAGTAGAGCCGTAAAAATTAGGAAGAGCAGGGGAACATGGAAGAGAAAGACTTCCCCTTGTGGAACATCTCCACAAAGTCTATTACGCTTAGAAAATACTGTTCTGCACTTTTACTGTCATGCGTATTCCTTGCAGATACGAATTAAGGGTGCCACCCTGTACGTCAATAAAGAATAACGTTTCGACGGTTCTAGCATAACACAGCTGACAAAAATCTACGGTGGGCGTCGATGGCAAGGACCCCTTTGCGGCCTCGAAAATCATGCAGCGCGACCGCGCCGCTCGATCAGGAATCCCCTCCAGGGCACCAGACTATGGGATGTTCTTGACATTTAGTTAGTTTTCTTTTGGGTGAACATCAAATGTTATGAACAAATACCGAGAAACCCAAATTCGTCACTGTAGTGACCATTCCATCGTGAGCGGCGCGGTCGTGCCGCGTTGTTTTCGAGGCCGTGGATGGGCCACCGCTATCTGCGCCCGGGAAACGGACCATTTGGACCGTAGCAATTAGGGCGGGGTCAACAGCTGGCTGCGAGGGCGCCGCCATTGGTCTGTTTCCAGCCGTATGCTGCGGAGCGGTCGCTGCGTTGCGGTCGAAGCGGTGATGCGCGGCGATGCCGCGAAAACCTGGACGAGTTTCTGCTGAAGATGTTTCCGTACACCTTGGACTCTGGAAATTCGCACATAGGGGTTATTTGACATGCTGAACACAAATTTCGCATCCGTTTTGAGCCATGATGTCATCTTGTGTAATACATCAGGCGCAATGTAGCCAATGTTTTTCTCAAAATCTTATGCAATTCAATAAAACATGTACCACTCCTTATGATGATCTCCGCGATCATATAGCTGGGTCATAGAAAACATCAAATGTAAGTCTGTCAATCAATCTGCGCCCACAATAGTATGTCGTGGTTAGTGGACTATTTAGCCCACAATAGTATGTCGTGGTTAGTGGGCTATTTAGTGGAGTAACGACAACACAAATGCCGTGAATTCATAGCTTTCTTGCCTTTGAAATGCATTATGTATGTGATTTAAATGCAAATTTGCTGACTCTTCCCGATTGTCATCGAAAGAATTGTTTTCGGAGAAGTCGCATATTTAATGCATGCACATGTAAATGACTAATCTTTGAAAAACGTTACATAAATAGAATCGGAATGCTGGTGGTGACAATGAGGTTTCCTGAAATAGTGATCATCTCAAGAGCACCATCAGATTTGTCCATGTGTTTATATATGTATGTATGCTTAACCGGTATCGAAAAAGTCATATGCTTCATAACCTCATACGTACATTGGCATGGTGATAGGAAACGGACCTCATTTGCCCTGCTCACGTGATTTCAGTGCCTCCCTCAGGATTTGAAAAGAAAGGTTGATGTGTTTTTGTCTATTTTTTTATACCATTGGGTGATGCAAGCTCTTCTCATTTTTCTTTTTTCTGTCCAGTGCTGTTTATATGAAAACAACTATTACTTAACTACAAATATGTCTGTGACTTAGTCAGTATTTGTAAGCAAAGGTTGCGGTACAATACCGTTCCCATCACAAACTCCAGTTTTGTATGAACTTACGTACAATAGAGCACCGACCAACCCTCTCCTGAGTCTTGCATGCTCGCAAACACTGTCTACGGGCTGAGCCTCATAACGAAAGATAGGGTACACGAGGTCCCTCTGCACTCTAGAGAAATTCAATCCACAATCAGGATTTCTATGAGAAAATGTCAAGAAACAGCGGCCTCTAGATGTTTTGTCACTAAATATGACCCTATTTGTTCTTAATTCAGCCTGCCTGGCAATTTATGATTTTAATACGAACATCCTTCGTCTTTGTTTTTGTGTTACAGCATCAGATGATACAGGGAGGAGTGCATTATCGCGAGGGAAAATTGGCGTTACCAGGTTGCTGTGATTGGCCCATTCAATCAATGTACCAATCACGATAGCTTGGTAACCCTCCCCCTCCCCCATGTTCCCCTCACGATGATACACATTTGGTGACCAGAGGGCAGCTTGAGAAGGTAGAAAATGAACAGTTGTCCATTTCGCCTCTTCCAACTGCCCCCCCCCCCCCTAAGCACATGAAATTAATCGTCCATTGCTTCTTCGTATGGCATCATCCTGTGAAGAAAAAAAAACATTTGAGCGGGTGAACATTTTTTTAATGATTTCCATTGTCGCGATTACCTTTTTGACCTACGCAATCGAGGGTGGGCGGAGCTTGTCTGCGTGCTAGTATTTGAGGCCGATCAGCGGTGATCGGCAGTTATCCGTTTGAGCCGACGGAAAGTGGTCGGTTTGAGCCGACGGAAAGTGGTCGGCTCTGAATCCTCTCAATCCGAAATCCACAGGAGTCGTCGGTAAGGGGCTGCCTCACAATCCGTAGCTTTCCCGCATCTACCATGGTCCAGACCCAGCAAAATTATCCGTAGTATCCGTAGAATCCGGAGTCCAAAAGTCCCGCTAAGCCACCACCTCGGGTAACGCCAGTGTGTCCTAAGCCCGTGTATGTACTCTATTTGCAAAATAAACTCCAACCCCCGTGTTTCTGCACTGCGACTGCCGATCCCCGTCATATATTTTGCTTTCTGAGCCATGGAGAATGCAGTTAGAGTGAAACATACATAAGGACCGTCTACCACGAATGACGTAATTCTTGCCAGACGAGCACCATAACTGAATACGTCAACGTAGATAACGAATGATGCGACAATGCCCTCACTGCTAATGGTGCAATAACAATTGACGTCCCCTGTATAACGATTCAGTAGCACTGTTATATCGTTGAAATAATTGAAACGTATACATGTTCTGATGCAGAAACATTGGTTTTTGATGCACATGACGACATGAATGGTTGAAGTTGCTGCCTCTGACTCAGACATTCGCTCGGGAGTCCCGCCTGACAAAAAGTTTTCTTATCATTTTCGGGACAAAATCAGGAGCTCCTTCGGGAGACATCATTTTGGTTTCGTTGCGGGATTAACCCGGAAATGGTGCGGGTTTGTTATTGCCAAGTGGTAACCCTTATCAAATGAGGGGAATATAAGGGCCTCACTCTGCAGGTAGGCTTCAGTTTACTCTCCGCTTCGGCGGAGAGGAGTCCTACGGGACTCGTCTGGCCTGCTGAGGCCCGGTTAAGACCGTGGCCCAGTGTGAAAACCAGGCGAGATGCGTGGGAGGCCGTCGCGCTCGGCCTTGACGCGGATGCGAAATCCGCTAGTGACGGCCGGCGTCGGCCCATGGACCGCAAACGCGTTGCGGATTTCACCGTGCATTTTTGTTTCCTTTCGTTTTTTCAGTTTCGGGACAAAATCCGGTCCCTCGCATCATGACGCTGGTATCATTTTCGGGACAAAATCCGGTCTCCCGCCGGAGCTTGCGGGACAAAATCGG
>JARK01001377.1:273515-283948 GCA_000688135.1 Ancylostoma ceylanicum
CCCACTTTGGGCGCCGGCGCGCCCTTATCACAGCGACGGATCCGTCTCGTTGCGCCTACCCACTCTTGGATGCCGGCGCCCCTATTGCCTGTACCCCTTGCTTGTTCTCTTCCCGACTGCTTAACTCGACTGCACCACACCATACCCGTTCTGATATTATCGGTATCAGAAGAGTACGGTATGCAATCACTACCGCTAACCAATCAGGGAATTTCGTAACGCTCTGACACACATATACACTCAGAGACACACTTATATACAGACTGAGCGCGTTATTATAAGTCATGGTATTTTAAACCGTTTCCTTCCGGGTGTGGGGCGTTATACCTGGAAGGGGCTGTGTGGCCAGGCTCCGCTATTGATCCATTAGCGCCACCATCCAATCGTAGAGCTCCGTCCCACCGCCCCTCCATTTATAACGCCCCACACGTTTCCTGTCCGGGTCCCCAAAACGGCGGTGACCTCAAATGTTTTTCCACGCCTCCCCTTTCCCCCTCCTTGTACCCACTTTCTGCTTCATCTACTGCTGCGTAGTACTCATGTATGCCTGTTCTTTGATTAGGTTCACCACTTGTTAAGTTGATTCGTTGATTCCACATGTTCTTTACGCAATACCTGCCTGAAGAGAGCATCCGAACGCTTTCTCTTACTCTTGTACATTTAGACTTTGTCTTTTTCGAGAGAGAAGGCAAGGATAAGGTTCCATTCTCTATAAATTAGCGGCTTGGTTGAATATTTTTCACAATGCGGACTCCAAACAGGTCGGCACATCATGAGCTTTCTTTATTTTCAGTTGCGTTACGCAAAAAAAATTCATTAAAGTGCGAAAAGACTTTCATCGCTCAGAACTTCCAGGAAAAATGTTCCATTTTTGGACAGGAAAAGAGTTCCATTTCTGAGAAAAAACCGAGAGGATATGTGTAAGAATTGAGTTGTCCAAATTCAGCACGTTGTTGGCAACCGAAACCAACTTTGGGCTGAACATGATCCGTCATTCACCAGCCACACATAGCTGTGTGGTCTCTCCGATATCTGTGATGTTCGCCCTTGCCATGGTACAGATTGGATCGAAGGGCAAAACTAAGATGCAGATAAACGAAGTGATCTCGAAAGGTAAAGTGAAGCTTTCGTTGGTGATCACCTGGCAGAAAGTCATAATCGTTAAGGCGAACCAGGTGCTCACATTATCACCTACTACTCAAAATTGTCGCATGAGATTGGAGAAGCAAATAATGGGGTGAAAACCCGTATCGCCAATGCTTTCTTCATAGAGTGAGTGCTAGACAGTGTTACATAAACGCCCGTACCTAGAGACTGAGAGAAAGACTCTCATGAAAAAAATTTTTTTTGAATTTTACAGTGGAAAATTCAAAATCAAAGACGATTATCGAGATCGCATCAGAGGGAAGTTTTCAGCAAAAGTCGCTACTCTCAACTTCAGTCACACGCAAGAATCGGCAGAGGTTGGTATTATCAAGTTTGAACTGATTCGGAGTCGTACAGCATATATTACAGAAGCACATTTCTATGCTGTAGAGTTTGTGTACTTCGAAACTAAGAGGCCACTACGCTACATATTCGGAATCAGCAAGAATTCGGTTTCCTCCCTTGTGAAATCCTTTTGAAAGTATTGGTTATTCGCTCAAGCTACTTCGACACAACTGATATTCGCTATGCCAAGATTCTAAGATGGTCGAACATTCACACCTTTTGAAACTTTTAGAACAGAGCAATTCATACTTGGTGCGTGTCAGTCGCGCGTCAGACGCACACCTCCATTTGCGGAGAATTTTTCATGAAGACCAGTTAACGCTGCATATTCATCATCAGTGAAAATAACGCGCGGCTTAGGCCGCAAAACAGCGAAAGCGTACGTGTGGGATGCGAGAGCGATGCGTGTGGCACTACTCTTCATCATATAGACGCGCGCCCATCGAATTTATTTTATTTATTTTTTTGATACACTCTAGGTGCGCACTTATCAGGCATTGTTTAAAAGACCACAACTGAGCAGAAAAACGAAAAAAAAGTAAGAACAACACAGTTAGACCAAGTTAAACAATCAAAGGAGAATACAAGAAAATGCTCGCGTCTAGCATAAATTGCTCTGGAGACCACAGCTAAACGTAGAATTAATTATATGATCGGTACTGCCAGATAGAAAAAGGAAATATTACGACTGGTGGTTTTACACTTTGTTATATCAGCTTGGGCGCATGTGACGCAGTGGTAAGAGGCTCGCTGCGCACGCACACGGTCAAGGGTTCGGCCGCGCCCCTGGCGAGCCATCGATCCTCTCGGGACCGATGAATTGGTACCAGAGGAGTCAGGGAGGATGAAGCACTGACCTGGTTCATCGGATGCCCCCTGCAAGTCACTGTACAGGGCACATACGCATTCAACGCCCATACGATGCTCAGATGGAGCAGAATGCGTGGCGCATGCCATATGACGGAATTGATCAACGCCGACCGCTTTGTCCTTCCTCGACTTTACAAAAGCTTGGGAGGCTACTTTTGCTTGACTTCATACAAACGTAAGAATCTTTCACTACTTTTTTGTTCCTTCGGAAGACTTGTTAGTTTTGGTAGTACTTCTTAAACGCGCAGCGGTGTTCCGCCTTCACTGCGGGCACAATACCATCACATTGCTCCTTCATCAAAAAAAACTTTTTGTCCTGCTCCTCTCATTCTTGCAGTGACACTTCAGAAAGATACTCAGCAGTTGTTGACCTGTCCGAATCTTGAGAGGAATCAAATTCAGCTTCTTCTCATTTGAACGTTTGCTGTGCCAGCAGTAGACAGCGACAAGGATTCTCGATACTGTGCATTTATAGCAGGTCACGGAAAGAATCTGAGCTTCTACATTTTTGAACGATTCCTCTGGAAGGTGTAAAAGAAGTTTAGCTATTCATGCTGTTCTGACAAAACTGTTTTGACACAAGCACATAAAACGTGCATAAGACCAATACTTGAGTCTAGCGCAATAATTTTTTGCCTTTTTAAGAAGAAAGAGATCTATGTAATATGAAATATTCAGAACAATTTCACTCGCAAGTTAAATGACACGCATATGAGGTTTTCATTACTCTAACATACCAAGATCTGGAATGAGCAACAGTCACCTCAATTCATTAGAAAGTCGACGCAACGACGTATGCATGATTCACAAGCTTCTAAATTCTCCGAAAACGCATGCAGTCCTGCTCTGTTAAAAATTGTGCCTTCTAGAACTAGGGGTGGTGACCAGAAATTCTTTTATCCATATGGTAAAACTATGCTTAGACCCAATTGTTTCCCTGTTAGAGCTGTAGCGGCATACGTGAAACTAACCAATGATATCACAACTACACCATCTTTAGGTCAGTTCAAGCGTATTACTCAGACATTCGTGGGGGTGACGGGCAGGTAGGACCCCCATCGCTCCGCCCCCTTTTTGAGTTGAGGGAGCATATCTGGACGTCCAAGAAGAGCAGAGCGTGCTGTGCATTACCCCGGTCGTCCCCCCGTCCGTCGGAACCCAATATCGCGCTCGGGGGACAGCTGCGAGGGCACGTGGGGGAACGTCTTTCAATTGTAGGGGGTAGGTGCCTCACGATTTTGGGTCCAGCCCCAGGTACAACTGGGGGTGGATCCATTTCCACCTGCATTCCACCCCCACGAATGTCTGAGTATGTCGTCAAAATTACTCGAGCCATGGATGATTTGGAAATGTGTATTTCTGTAAAATGTGTCTCCGTGTTCTTCCAACTCTCACGCGTTTATCTTAAGAAACGTGATGAATGAATGAATGAATGAATGAATGAATGAATGAATGAATGAATGAATGAATGAATGAATGAATGAATGAATGAACGGATGAATGAATGAATGAATGAATGAATGAATGAATGAATGAATGAATGAATGAATGAATGAGACGAATGAATGAATGAATGAATGAATGAATGAATGAATGAATGAATGAATGAATGAATGAATGAATGAATGAATAATGAATGAATGAATGAATGAATGAATGAATGAATGAATGAATGAATGAGACGAATGAATGAATGAATGAATGAATGAATGAATGAATGAATGAATGAATGAATGAATGAATGAATGAATGAATGTGAATGAATGAATGCGTGAATGAATGAATGAATGAATGAATGAATGAATGAATGAATGAATGAATGAATGAACTTGAATGAATGAATGAATGAATGAATGAATGAATGAATGAATGAATGAATGAATGAATGAATGAATGGGTTGAAGGATGAATGAATGGATGAGTGAATGAATGAATGGATGAATGAATGAATGAATGAATGAATGAATGAATGAATGAATGAATGAATGAATTAAAACTTTGTATTCTCTTGAAACATTCAAATTAATCACATTATCGAATTCCTTAAATTTTTGTTCCCATTGGCAAATGTGAGGAATGACTTCGTATCTGGACACGTATTTAATGAATGAATGAATGAATGAATGAATGAATGAATGAATTAATTAATTAATTAATTAATTAATTAATTGATTAATTAATGAATGTAAAACTTTGTATTCTCTTGAAACATTCAAATTAATCACATTATCGAACTCCTTAAACTTTTGTTCCCATTGGCGAATGTGAGGGATGACTTCGTATCTGGACACGTATATTTCGATAATAGTATAGAATACTAGAATTTGTGTGCAATCCTTCTCCAGTGATTAGTTATGTGCACAAAACATAGATTCAATCCGCACTGAAGTGGAAAGTCTTCAAAGTTTCAAAAAAAAAAAAACACAGAAACCTATTATTTCTGTTCAAATGGTGATGAAACTAACATTTGATTTTTCCCAGACTATAAATAACTTTGTAAGCGGAGCAACTGGAGGAAAAATCAAGAACTTTATTCGTGCAAGTAGTCTTCGAGGTATGCGTTCTGTTTGCTCTAAATTTTGAATTTAATTGTTCCAAATAGAAAGTAATTACTCTTTTCAGCTGCAAGCTCTTTGCTTGTTAATGCAATTTATTTTATGGCTGAGTGGCAGCACAAGTTCTCGAAAAAGTTGTCCTACAAGGCTAAGTTCTTTTACGCCGAAGGGAAAACAAGACAGGTAACGTCAAAGTTGGCTGTAAATCCTACAGGATTCTAACTTTTCTGGCCGTTCCACAACAATTAGTGAAACATGAATGTGAGCAAGCTTTCTGTTTAATTGTTGTTCTTTACTCTGCGTAAAGTGATAAGATAACGTTATCATTCAAGGTCGATTTCATGAACGACGTTCAAGTGCGCCGAGCTTACGCTGAAAATGATGACATGCAAGTTCTTTCATTACCCTACACTGACTCTGCTTACGCCATGAACATTTTCCTTCCGAAGAAAAGGTAGCAAATTTCTTCTTGCTTCTTTTTTTTGCTATAAATACATGAAATAGGTATGGTCTCGAGGAGCTTTTGGCAAAAATTGACGGAGCTACAATTCAAAGCATGCTGTCTCAGCTTAAGAAAACCCTCGTATCGGTAACGTTTCACAATCTGCTACATCCAGATGTAAAAGAACATGTTTTCCTTTTGTTTCAGATCACCATACCAAAAATGAAGCTCGAAACAGACTCGAACCTGAAGGCAGCCCTAATTGCAGTGGGTGTCACTGAACTCTTCAGCACAAGCGCTGACCTCTCTGGAGTCAGTGATGCGTCCATTGCGGTGTCTGCCGCAACTCATAAAGCCGTCATTGAAGTGAGTAGGTTTTAGTTGTAACCGTAATGCATCTGATTATGTTTGTTTTCGGTGAACTACACTAGCAGATTTCCAATGCGCAAAGCAAAGATGAGCTAGGAGAGAGCTATATTTCCCATGCTATTCCGACACCAGTGGTGCAAAAAAAATTTTTTAGTCTTCTTTTTTCCACGATTACAATTATTAAAATATCAGCATCCTTCCTAAGCACAAAGCCAAAAGCAATACCTTGATATCTTCGTCACTGACTATATTGACTTATATTAGACTACAATAAATAAGAAAAACGGGCAGTTTTGTAAGAACTAAGAGTACAGCGTCATGTAAACTGCACAATAGCTGTGGACCGCAACTTTTAAAATTTCGATGCCTCTCTTGACTGTTTCTCAGGAATCTTGGAAGACTACTGGGTAGGACTTATAACTTTGATGTGAAAGCCTTGGAGTGCTGCTTTGAAATTAAATGACGCAGCAGAGAGTGGTGATGCGCACTCAGACTAAAATGATGCGGAGGAAAAAATTCCTTATTCCTTGAGGAAGTTCATTAGTCAGATGCTGATATTTTGCTTCGGGACATGTGGAGGACGTAGCCAAGGGGTCGGGGGGGGGGGTGTAGTAGACTACCCGAGACCCTTCCTCCAGCCCAAGATTTGTCGTTGTATGAGAGTGCGTTTGTCCCCCAGTGGCCGGACCGCGCTCAGTTTTTCTCTTGTAACGGTGCCCATAAGGCCCATTATTGTCGTGCTCACTCCGGAAAGTGGATCCGAAAAACAAGCAAGAGCTCGGATGCTGTGATTTCGTACCTTGGGTATGAGTGCCCATTGAAAGCTGATGCACGTTTATTATAGCCTTGAACATGTCGTGGACCTGTGGCATAGCGCCATCTCCACTTTTGGAAGCCGGCGCATTCATCCCGCCGCAGTGGGGCTGGAGTAGCATTTTTTCTTATAACACTCAAGTCTACACCTTAAAACTTTATTCCACGCGCAGATACACAAACGCATACCCACTCACGAAGAATTACATGTACGTCGTAATAGATGCACTTTTCAGATGGATGAAGAATCAACAAGTGCAGCGGCAGCAACGGCTTTCCGATTCTCTTACAAGAGCTTTTCGAAAAATCTCCGGAGGTTTATCGCGAACCATCCATTCCTGTTCATCGTAACTAAGTCTGGACATCCTCTTTTCATGGGCAAATTCGCTAATGAATAAATGCCGCAGCGTTACTTTATATCATCTATTTCGCTACTTACTAGTAGATCAGATGATTGTCTCGTTTGATCGAACACTGTGCATAAACAAAGTGAGAAGAATAAAGTCATGCAAATGTCTTGGCGCCAAGATCGCCGTTCCACGACCTAACTACCACTGAAATTTTTGAAATTTGTTCAAAGTGTAGTTTCAAATAACCACAAATTTTTGAAGAAATTATTGTCCTAATAGTGCGAGAAGTTTATTAACGTAGAACACGAACGGGATTCAACGACGGTACGATCTATCGGTGAGTTCAACGTTTGCCAAAACTCAAGCAGTGAAGAATTTCCCCGTGTGGATTTGGGGGATGAAGGGAGGAGAGATGAAGTTAGGATATTTGGCCTTCAAGGTAATATGTAGTTTCCGTACAAACATTCTCCTATTAAGTTACTTGATGCGTTGATCGCGTTCTCATTTGGTGTCGCAGTACAATCTCATTCTGCCGACAAAATTGGCACCTTGTTCCGCTCCTTTCGCTACAACCCCACCATAGGAGTACAAAAATGGCATCATGGTGCAGTAAGAGTATGAGCTTTGGGATCAACGCCGAGAAGTGAGGCTGAATCCAAAATTTTGATTATGGGATTTATCAGCGCTGGTCGGACGGCTATACTGGGATAAATTGATGTCCGCCCTTTTTTTGGATTCAGAACTGTATTTCAATTTACAATGAGCACTCGATGCGTGTATCATTGTTGTAGTGGTGATCTCACTGCATTTTGCAAGGATATTATTCTGGGCACCCAGTTAATTGAATTTCGCGTGAAGAAACTGCCAATGAGAAGAAATGAAGGCGTGTAGTTGAGGATTAGCGCTTACTAGTAGAGCATATCCCTTTTGCTCTCTCGATCGTGGGAAGTGAAAGGAAGTATGGGATAGTGCAACTGGAACATCCCTGACAGGTTGACTTCATTTGCTGACGTCCCACTTCTCTCCAAGCCTCAAAGTTCTGAATTACGTGCGGGGAATCTTGAAGAATCGGCTCCATTGAAAGACCTGTCCATCTTCCAACCACATCCTTTGTCCTTGCTTTCTCCGCCACTCGAACTTCGGTGGCGATTGAACGAACAGTGATTGTGAACAGTCGCTGCCGATCCGTTATTCCTGGCATACGGTCCACGCCAGCTAACGGCGTGTTGGACCGTGTTTCATCTCACTCGGTGTGGTAGGGTGAGCGTGCGCAAGAGACCCGACCGTTGACGGGGTACGTAGGAGTCGAATGCGATGCGTCAATTCCCCACTACGCCAACACGTTCGGGAACAAGCGCACGATGTCCCGAAATCGGGCAAACCCACAATTAAGACGTAGAAAAATGTGTGTAAAATGTGTGTGCAGCTGTAAAAGAATGTGGTGCGATCATTTGAAATGGAGGATCAGAAGACTCTAGGCTTCCCGTCTGAAACGATCCAAAGAGCCATCTTTCGGTTTGTACAAAAAACGGCCAAAAATTCCAAAAGCGCCGCGGCGGCGCTCACAGTACAAAGATATTAATAATTTCATGCAATAGAATTGAAAGAATGTGGTGCGAATACAGAACCAGAAGACTCTGAGCTTTCCATCTGAACCGATTCGAAGAGCCTTCTTCCGGTTTGTACAGAAAAACGGCCGAAAATCCCAAGGGGCCACCGCGGCGCCGCTAGTACAAGGGTCTTAATAATTTCATGCAATAAAATTGAAAGAATGTGGTGCGATCAGTCAAAATACAACTCTGGAGCGTTGCTACCTTCTCATATAAATAGAAGAGAACTTATAAATAGGTAATAGTGAGTTACAATACAAATAGAAAGTCGCCGAAAAGTCGTACAATAGTCGACCTACATGCGTTTTGTACGACTTTTCGGCGACTTTGGGCTGCACAGTAGTCGTTCCTGCCACTTCTTCACATTCGAGGTATGGGGCATCATCTTCCTCGACAGAAAAAAAATCTTCCTCTTACATGTTTTTGTTTAAACCTCTAAAAAGAGCATGTTCCCAAACGCAAAATCCACAGTAAACGATAGAAATACGAGCAATATCATGTAATATTTACCTCTTACAAGTTTTTGTTTGAACCTCTAAAAAAGCATGTTCCCAAACGCAAAATCCAGAGAAAACCATAGAAACACGAGCAATATCACGTAATATTGACGAAAATCTTCCAGACACATTGGAATGGGTGATAATAACATTGTCGTCGATGTTTTTATCCAAATTCTTTCAGGGAATCAACATGGTTGATCCCCACTGCAAAAAATGACGCTAAAATTGCGTTGGACGCTTGTTAACATTCGCGGGGACGTTCCCGGTTCGTTTGCATAGCGGGGAGTACCATACAACTCCCGCAGGGAGTAGTATGGTACTCCCCGTCCCGTGGGGGCGAGATATGCATACGAGCCCTGGAGGCAAGAAGAAAAGTGGGTGCATAGTGGGAGATTCCGCTTATGCGGCGGGAAGATTTCCTGATAAAAGTAGTGGAAGGGCCGACAACACGGGAGGGTGAGTGCCTCTGTTTCAAAGATTCTAGTTCAAATCCCAAAACGTAGACACGTTCATAAATGCGTTACAATGGCGTAGTATGTGTAGCTCGCTCGCATATCGAAAAGGATATAGGCTGCCTGAAATCGCAATGGAGACTCCCTCGTGAAGAGTGCCGGTGAGTTAGGAAAGATTCATGCCATGGCTTTCTGGATGTATATCACACCAAATTGGAACTGTTTTACCTTGTTTCCTTTTCTTCCGATAATTTCAGTACTTTAGCTAGAGTCCTTGTATAGCCACAAGAATCACAGTGACATGAGTCGTGCTCAGGAACATAGCCATAATGGCACGCGAGATTATGGAAGATCTGGATAGTGATGAGGAAGAGCCGAACTCAGACGGCAGCAGTGATGAAGAAGCTACGGATCAACCTCCACTAGCGGGAAGAGCATTAATTAGTAAAATCATTTATGATTCCTTCTGAGCTTCTTTTAGACAATTTCTCGTCATTCTCGTAGTACGTTCTCTGAAGCGGGTGAGTAACTGGTGCAAGTGATGTATAGCCTTTTACAGAAATGCTGGTAATCCTCTATTATTCCTACGCAAGTGTTCTCGTTCTCGTGAGCCCGCTCACTATGACCATCTTACCTCGCACTCTTGCTTATTCTCTTTAGGAATTCAACATTTACCGAACATGCAAAGGTGCTGCCATTTCAACATCAGATACATTTTTATTGTGAGGATCTAGTTTGTTAGTTCACTTTAAAGTACTGCTTGTGATTTTGTTCGATTGAAGGAAGAATGCGCGTTAATGAACAGTCGAACAGGCAATGAGACCTTTCTGTAGGGCATGACCCGCTCATTGAATTTTCTATTCTCAAGTTGCGAACTACGATTCGGCTGTTCCTCCTCACTCAGCTTGATTTCACTGCCTACCTATGTCCAGCCTATACGTTATATATATATATATATATATATATATATATATATATATA
>JARK01001377.1:288632-325012 GCA_000688135.1 Ancylostoma ceylanicum
TCTCTGCTCATGTCTTGCGCTCATTCTTGTGCCTTATCTTGTGTCTGATGATTACAACATTCCTTCTGTCGTGCTGAAAACATGTTGAAATGTATGAAACATGTCATTGGACCTCATTGTCGTTTGAACATTAATTGTCTGGCTCAGCGTACTTTATTACTTCAGTAAATGATAGCGACAACTCGTATTGGAAAGAGCCGGAAAATTTTCAACTCGTATTTGAATGGTCAAAAAATCAACATCAAATTACCTTTCCATAAAGAAAGACACATCATTAAGCGATAGGAGAAACATTGAAAATGTTCACAAAAATAGAATCTGCTCAGAATCGATAGTGATACAATCACAAATCTGCAAAATGTGGCACAGCTGGAGCATTCAGAAGGGCACTGTGCTGTGATTTCAGAACGTCTTGCTTCCAGTGCTCGTTTTGTAGTTTGACTTCCCGAAAGGTTGCTCGTTTCTTCTCATTCTCCAGGTTAAGGCCTATGTGCTCTCTTTCCAGCGCCAAAAGAGCGGCTATGAAGTTGGCCTCGGCGTCCTGCCACGATATCTAGTAGCAGAAGAACGAACATGGGCAAGCAAATAGTATCGAAGTGAGAGCATAAAACGAATGAAAAAAATAGAAAAAGAAGGGCATTGCACAAAGTATACTCACAGCTCCAACTGGTTTTCCTTTCCACGAGGCGACACCACCAAGAAAAAATCACAGAAACCCCAGCACAGAGAAAAAAAGAAGAAAAAACAGAAAAAAATGTTCCTGCAACGATATCTAGTAGCAGAAGAACGAACATGGGCAAGCAAGTAGGATCGAAGTGAGCTCATAAAACGAATGAAAAAATAGAAAAAGAAGGGCATTACACAAAGTACACTCACAGCTCTAATTGGTTTTCCTTTCCACGGGACGACACCGCTAAGAAAAAATCATAGAAACCCCATCACAGAAAACATCACAGAAAAGTCCCTCAAGGAAAAATCACAAGAAGCTCTATCACAGATATCGTCACAGAAAATCCCCTCGAGGAGAGGATCACAGAATATCAAAATTATCACTTCAGAAAACCCCGCCAAGAAGATCGTTGCCAACCCATCTCAATAAACAAAAAAATATATATATTTAAGAAACTCACCCTTCAATGTCGCCCTATTACAGATGATCCTAATGGAGTGAACGGGCTACAGAGCCTCTACGGAGAACACCGACACTGGAATCAATCCATCAAAGTGAACAGTGAAAGAAATAACGATGAATCACATCACGGAAACTACCACAGAAACAGCACAGAAACGCTCATTCACAAGAAGAATCACAGAGGACTTCATGCAGAAAGGACTGAAACACACCTCACCTATAAAGACCCTGAGACCAAGAACACCACCTCAGAAACTATCACAGAAACTAATTCATTGCAGGCAACCCCATCAACGAACTGTCACAAAATAACAGCCGAAGAAACAACCGCAGAAGTACTCGTAAGGAAAGCAATCACAGAATAACACATCGTAGAAAGGGCTGGAAAGATTTTTTCAAGGATTACAAACACTGATGTCAGCGTCGAAGCCGTCCGCCGTCACAGCATCTCACACAGACGATTTTCGAAATTATTCAGCATCAATCTGCATCAGAGGCGCAGTCTGCGCCTGTGCGATCCATGCTAGCGCATTTTGAGTGCGTCCGAGTTCGAACTCGAACATTGCGTGCGTCAGCTGCATCACGGGTGCGGGCGCCCGCACCAGACTAATTTACATCCCAGACACTTGCCCATTACATGATGTGTGTCTCATACATCCTTCCCCTGAAGAATCTTCCGACAGCTCTTGTGAACACCCTTGCTAGACTCTTCACACGGTACCTGTCAGAACGCAAGGTACCTAGCCAATGGAAGACCAGCAGGACTGTGCTGTTGTATGTACAAGAAGGGAGACCCGCAGGACATCGGCAATTATCGCCCTATCTGCCTACTGTCCGTAGTCTACAAACTCTTCACGCGAACAATCCTCAACAGGATCGAAAGAACAATAGACGAAGGACAGCCATGCGAGCAAGCTGGGTTTCAAAAAGAATTCATTACGATTGACTATATACACACCGTCACCAGGCTCATTGAAGCATCACGAGAGTACAAGATGCCTCCCTGTCTCACGCTAATCGCTTTGAGGAAAGCCCTCATCACCGTTGAGACAGAAGCAGTCTTGGAAGCCCTGGGCAACCAGGGTACCGACTCAATACATCAAGATATTTCGTGAGCTCTATAGCAACTTCACGACCAGAATCTCGCCATTCTACGACGACATCACCATCGACGTCAGGAGAAGGGTTCGACAAGGCGACACTGTGTCGCCGAAACTATTCTCTGCCACCCTCGAGGACGTCATGCGGACATTAGAATGGGACAACATGGGAGTACGAGTCGACGACCGGCTACTACCCTATCTTCGCTTCGCTAATGACATCGTCCTTATAACATATAACAAGAGTGAAGCGGAACGTATGCTGGCCAACTTCGACGATGCGTGTGGAAAGTCTCCAACTGAATCTAACGAAGACAATGTTCATGAGGAACGAATGGGTCCCGGATGCCCCATTCTCGTTCAACGAAACGACCATCTCCGAATGCTTCAGCTACGTGTATCTAGGTCGGGAAGTCAACATGATGAACGACCTCGCTCCAGAGCTGGGCAGGAGGAAGCGAGAGGCTTGGGGAGCCTATAAGAGCATCGAGGACGTAGTGAGAAGACGAAGAACACCAGGCTCAGTGCACACCTCTTCAACACCACGGTTCTCCCTGCTTTGACTCACGCTTTGGAAACCTGTGCGTTATGTAAGCAGGATGAGAATACGTCATCGAACGCTCCATCGAGAGGGTGATGCTAAGAGTGACCCGCCTCACGCAAGCGAGGGCGCGAATACGGAGTTCCGCCCTACATTGACAGTCGAAGATCAGGGACGCTGCCGTGTATGGCAAGTTGAGTAAGATCAGGTCGGCCGGACACGTGATGCGCCTAAACGACCTCCATTGGACGAGTGCCATCAGCGACTGGACTCCGCGGCACGTACAGCGCACGACAGGAAGGCCACCGTCTCGATGGTCAGATTTCTTCACGAAGTCCTCTAAAGGCAGCACCCGCAGAAATCCTTGCGTTGGAGATTTCCCGGAATTTAGGGGTGTATGGGGACGGAAAACTCATAGACAGGGATAAAACTGCGTGAAAGAAGCGAGAAATGCAAGAAATGAAGGCGCTTGTGTCGAAGGCGCAGACGAGTGCTCCGCCGTGGGGTGTGCGTGCGTCCCGCTACGAAACCCTGGGAATGGTACGCATTGCACGCGTCCGCTGCGCCAGACCACCCACGGCGATAGCGTTAACTGGCGCATCGGGCCGTTGAAAGGCCGGCGTGACCGCGATTCTTGTTCCTCTGCAGGTAGGTCATCATTCCTTGTGTTCTTCTCACATTTGTGATGTGCTTACTCTCTATTTTACCACCCACACCTCAGCTCCTAGTCAAGGATTTCGGCTGGTGCTGCCTTTAAAGGCAGCACCCACGAAAATTTTTGTCATCGAGATCTTAGCGCAGTCTTAAGTTTTAGACTACGGTGAGCACGATGGTATCGGTCAATTTTGTTAAAACTTCTGAAAAGCCGATTTCTGAATGTCCTTATTTCGCTGAGTTAGATCGGAATGGTCGAGTTGCGCGGAACCGATCTGACCAAAAAGTCGATAATGCTGCCTCTGTCGTCGCGTACTTTTTCGAGGAATTTGGGTATTTACCCGGATTTGCAGTGTTTTCCAGCAAAAGAAAGCGGGAATAGCAAAAGGGAAGGATGACTGTTCCACGAATATATCCGTGGAGCAAAAACAGAAAATGTAAAGCAAAGGACAAGAAGAATCATAGCTAATTCACAATTAGAGATAACAATTAAACGATACGAGCCGGAAAAGGGTAAATAACTATTGAAAAGTGAAAATAAAAAGTTTTCCGGGCAATGATGACCGAAATAGCAGTTTCATAGGAAAAACTCAGTGACGGCTGGCAAAAACAGCTGATCGGTGTCAAGTGTCGCTCCAATGCTACGCCTGCAAAACAGGAGAACTCGTACCAGCAGGCTGGTTTGAACTGTTGTACTGGAGTTCTACTTGTAATATCTCGCATAAGCCGTGACTTCCGACACCATTTTTGTCGCAGAATTGTCGGGACTATGCTTGAGATTTGAAAACTTCCAAAAGCTAGGAGATGAAGATTATCGTGGGTGCTGCCTTTAAAAAACGATGTGATGCTCTTCGTGTCTCTCGAACGGAAAGAACGCATTGGACTACCCTGGCACCTGAGAGGGACAAATGGAAGGATTGCTGACACCCGCTCGGTATACCCGACGATCAACGGTAGTCAAGATAATCAAGGTGATCATTCTGGCGGTTCGGCCTCTGGAACGCCACTCACAAAAAGGCTTCGAAAACCTGAATCAAGCACCTTTCACCTTGGAGCGGGAAGTTCCACATATAACGTCGCGGTCAAAAGTATTATAACAAATGATTTCTCCCTCAACACTTCTCTCATGACAGCGCTCGGAATCGAGAGGTCTATGGAATAAGTAAAAACATACAAATTCAGCTATGGTTAGAGTAGCATCAGGAGCAGGGCTGTCCTGTAAACTGCTGACAGAGTGGGCTAGGGTGACAAAGACATCCTCAGATGACGCTTGCTAAACTGATCTCGATCTGAAGATGGTGAATGCCGGTCATTGGTCAGAGCACACATATTTCCCAGCCGATATGAGCTAAATATGCTGCAATGAACCCAATTGGTGCCGAGACTGCGGCGATTGGTCTCATTCTGTGAAGCATCATGGATACTAGCAAATGACCGATGTCAACCTCTGTGAAAAAATTTTTTGTGTAAAAAATATCTGATGGAACGACGAGGTTCCAACTTTCTTCTGTTCCTCATGAGAATCTGCTGTTTATATGGAAGTTTGAACGGCCCAGCGCTACCTTGAGAAAAATGTTGCACCATTTCCCACCACGCACCAACGAACGAGTTTGTTGCAACACTTTTGATAGCGACCGTATGTATAATATAATAATTTTATTTCATTGCATCAAGAGAGTACTAAAGGACGAGAAGATTTCCCATGAGTATTTAAATGCATGTTGCCGCTACAAATCGGTGAAAAATCTGCAGTTGATGTGTATGCCTCGCCTTGGCAATCACCATAAATCCTTGCATTCGCAGTTTTCTAGGCCTCTAGATAATCTTCGCCTTTCTCCGAGGTGAACTACTAATCATCGAGCCAAATGTAGCAAAATGTACAACCACATCGAAATCAAAACAAAATCTTCCTTGATCCAACAAATTGATCTGAAGTAGAAACTAATACATCTTCGAAAATAGTGAGTTTTTAGCATTGAATGGAGTGAATTCGTTCAGAAGCATGCTCTGATAGAGCAGAGATTGAAAAAAGTAGCACATTATGCCCCGTCTTCTTGAAAATCGCATTGATAGTTTCTTCCACGCATGAGGCACGGATTTTATATTGTCATCTGTTGATCATAATGAATGGGTGGCGCGTTGACCATATGGCCGCCACTATATGTGGGTTATGATTATGATGACGAAGATCAGATCATCGTTGGCTACGACACTGCCCTCTAGTGCAAAATAGCTAGCTGTTTATACTATCAAATCACAAACATTGGTTTTGAAGCAAATTCAATAGAAAATCCCAACATTCCCAGCGGCTACACATCAATTCTGAAGAAGATATCTTGAAATGGTTATTAGTTCTCATTTCAATCACTTTCAAAGGCATCGCTGTTCCGCAAGCCAGAAAATCAAAGCGCTTTTGATCTTTGAATGTAGTCCCAGTTCTGAATCGCCAGTTCCCACACGCGATCACAATAGCTCTGAAAAGAATCTGTCGAAATATGAGGTACTCGAAATTAAAAAAAAGAAGTTCGTACACGCATTTGCTCGTCAGTTTTCTCCTCAGAGGTGAGCATGCAGAAGATGGGGTTCGATTCTTCTGTGAGCCTGACAATTTAAACATTAAGGGAGTTTCGAAAGAGAGTCAACATTCAGTAGATCAGTGTGGAATTAGAATTTGCAAGTGATGACAACGGCGATATTCGTACACTTTATACGCAGTTATACTGAAGATGTGGACCGACAACGGTGATATTCTCATTCATTTCGCATTTACAGATTAAAAGGACTTCTGCTCTTATTGTTTCCCGCACAGTGATTTTAAGTAAATCTATTTTACATTTCTCATGTGTGAGGACCACGATAAAACTTTTTATACCGGCTAAATCCGAGTGATGTGGCTCCCTAGATTTGTTAAGAGATATTTGTCTTATGGGACATCTTCTTGAATGCATACTCTTACCTAATTTTCTCCTCAAAATAATAGGCTGACCCAGATAAGTGCTCTCTTTCGAGTTCATGCAAAAAACCCGATGTGAGTGCCGAATTCTTTCACTATACTATGTTCGTCTGTGCCTGTGCTCCAAATGTGGAAAAAGGAGCAGTAGAAGAGAATCTGAATGCCAAACACACTGTGTTTTACTGCCGATCACCTTCCTCTCGGTCACCTTCCTCTTCTCACACAAATCACTTTCTCAAAGTCTCAAGCAAGTTCCAAACTTTGGAGAGTTTCTCAGAAAAAAAATTAGTGACACTCCGTATGCAATGGATGAGCACTAAAACCATGTCCATCCGAGCTTGTTTTGCTATGCTCCGCACGTGTCTGCTTCGATACATATCAGAACATTTCAGAAGCAGTCTTGGAGATAGTATTCGTTTGCTATATTTCTTTCAGGCATTCCCTACAGGTAGTGATACCCCCCCCCCCGCATCCTAATCTTTAGAATAAATGAGGTTTGCTTCTCTCTGTGGGTTTTCTCTTGTGCTGTGTTCCTCTGAGACATACACAGACCTTCATGGTGGTTGGGTAATCATCGAAGACCGGTGCTGCATCGAATAAACTCTTCTAGAAAACAATCCGAGTACAGAAAATGTTCCATAGTTTAAATCCCTATATTCCACCCACCGGAATAATAGAATTGTTAACGGCATCAGTAGTAACTTTGGAAGTGCAAGACACTACCCTCTGCTATTAATTTTGAATGAGTTGTACAATATTCGATGCAGTAATTGTGGGAAATTTTTCGAACATTACTGATCAACGTCAGCCATTTAAGCCCTTATCGTTCATGATAAGAACGAGACGAAATTCATTAGAATGAATGCTTGTTTGACAGCTTCTCAAAACTTTACTGTAATTGAAGTGCAGAGATCTCGTACCAACCTGCAGTTGTTTTCTAAGTTTTCACTGTTTTCTTCTCCGGTGTTCCTTAGATGTTTCAGCAGCTAGAAGTAGTGAAGAATATCGTGCGTGAAGTGAAAAAGAGAACGAAAAACAAACTTTCGGATCAAATTTTCTCAGTGCAGCTTTTAAAAATGAGGTTTGTTTGGTATTACCATCCCGATCCATTGTGATAAGCATACACATTTGAAATGGCTCATATATCTCATCCTTCATGAGATCATCTTCCACGGAATCCGAAAACGATTTCGCCATTGAATTCTGAAACATTTTTCGTCAAAACTCATGTAAGTTCTTGTCCCTACATATTTTAGTTCGTTATCACAATGCTACAAGTGCTCCGACTCGCCTCCGGCGAGTCTCGCACTTGCCCGCTTCGCGGGACTTCGGTACTGACGTACCAATAATTTTCAACAAAGCGGATGAAGCCGACAGTTGCGAGGCTCGCCAAAGGCGAGTCGGAGCACTTGTAGGGATGTAATCAAATTGTGTGTTGGTAATCGCTTCCGCACAGAAACTTCAACTTCGCAGTTAACCCTTTCGAAAACGCTAGATTGACTTCAGACAAACTCTGAGAGTTTAACCACTGATAGCAACTTATATTCCAATAAGTAAATGAATAAACAATAAACAAACATTCGCCTTTTTCTATGGTAAAAATTCGCACATGAAACCTATACCGTTCGACTCAGAATTGTGCCCCGCAGTGCAAAAAATTATTGTGATCTACGCGAAGCGCGGCGAAGCTGATCGTGAGATATAAGCGATAACCAACAAACACACAGACAGATGAGTTTTACTCTAAAGTGATGGGGATAGGGGGCCAAAAATCGATAAAACCAATTTCTGGAAAAACGGCAAAAGACCCTGACGTTGCACTGCGGGGCACAATTCTGAGTCCGACGGTATAGGTTTCATGTTGTTTTGTCGGTTGGATCGTGAGATATAAGCGATAACCAACAAACACACAAACAGATGAGTTTTACTCTGTAGTGATGGGGAAAGGCGGCCAAAAATCGATAAAACCGACTTCTGGAAAACGCCAAAAGACCCTTACGTTGCACTGCGGGGCACAATTCTGAGTCGAACGGTATAGGTTTCATGTTGTTTTTCGGTTGGATCGTGAGATATAAGCGATAACCAACAAACACACAAACAGATGAGTTTTACTCTGTAGTGATGTACATATTTCATACTGTTTCAAGTCAATTTTCAAATTCAATTCTGAAATCAGCCTCTTCCACTCTCAAGTGTTTCTTTATTCGTTCGAGAATGATTCGACTAAGAAGGGCGATGGAAGTTGAGAATATTTAACAACGCTCGGTGACGTCGTCAGGGGTCAGTGTTCGGGTGCTTCAGCACAAACCTAAAGTCTACATTCATTGAAATACTTCGTATCCCGAAACTCCGGAGTTCTGGTCGATGTGTTGACTATGACTGGTGACCGGTGTTTCAGAGGGCCAGATCTGGTTCAATTCAGTTGTGTTCATTGTTCCGAATATTGTGTGAGAAACGTTTACAATGCATCATCTAGAGGATTGTAAATGACTTCTATCATTCTTCTTCCAACAGTGATGCGCCAAAGTGTTGCATGGGTGTCTTGTGGTGAGACATTTATGAAACTTTTGTTTGACCGTTTCAATTATTTCTTCACTGCTTCCGCCAATACTATTGCTCTTCTTCCGAGTGTTTCCTTTTGCCCCTTTCAAGGTTTTGTGTGATTTAATGTGCTGGTCTTTCGCCCGTTTTGTTGTGATTTGTTGTTCTACAATACCGTCGGTAATCTTTGGAAAAAAGACGAAAAAGACGCCAAGGCGCGTCTTTCTGCTATAACTCAGTTCAGCGCAGAGATAACTGCACACATGTATATACTTTTGGAATCATCGCATCGAGATCTATAAGAAGGCGTTGTTCAGGTTCCCCAACGCGTTCAAGCTCATGCCTTCAGGGCATTAGCGCTCTAAATTTCATTGAAAAGGAAGAAAGACGCTGCAAAACACCATTTTTTGTGCAGATTCCTATTGAATGTTGTCGTAATGGTCTGTTCACCACGGTAGAACAAAGTCCTATCACCTTTGTTCCATTTGACAAGCTTTGAAATTTTCTTGATCTTGCTAGGCGCCTTATAGCTACGAGGCGGTTGAGGCTGGAGGGCTCTTGCTCTCTGAGATTAGAATAAGTTTTCTCCACTATGATCTGCATTTTTGACTATTACTGCAGGTTTCCTTCCATCTTTGGTAGAAAAACTGTGCTCTAAATCACACTTTCAACTCCGTCACATCGTATGGTACCATAATTGGGGCGTCGTAGTGTCCCAAACGGAAAGTTTTTGAATTTTCGTGGCGGGACCCACAACCCAAACGTACCACCGCTTTCTGATAGCACCCACTCTACATACAAAATCTAGAAGCCTGCCCAGGAAAGACGTATGAACCGCAATGCGCAGGGTCTTGCAATTCAAACACTTTGAATTCCTCATTGCGAGAGCTGACAAGTCAGCCATTTTTGGATGTGTTATGGAGAACAAGTGCTGTTCTCGCAACGAAAAGAACTGGATAAGTTCTTCATAAGCTCCACAAAAATCGTTGCATAACAGATGCTCAACAAAGTTATAGCTTGCCCGGGCAGTCCTTGAAATTAATGATTTTATTTAATTCCTCAAGTAGTGGATAAGTTACAAACTAGAATGAAAAATGCAAACGGAGAGTGAGTGAAGATTGAGAGGAATGTCGTCGTAAGGGTTGAGGAAAGTACAGCTGTGCAGAAGAAATGATGTAATGAAGTACTGCCATTGTGAGCCTTCTTAGATGACACAACAGTTAAAAAGCAGGGCAGTGTTCACCGGCACGTCCATCAAGATTAAGGTAGACCTATCACACTGGCATTCTGCATCAATTTGAGTTTATTATACTGTTTACAGTGGTACTGAACTCAAATTCAACGAGATATCACGTCGTTGAGGTGATTTACTAGTTCATACAACTAATCAGTTTGAGTACCGTTGGTTCACTGTCCTTCATGGGTTGCCTCGAAGGTTTTGCATGCACAATGGGTGCTGGCAAAGGCGTGGCGCGCATTGGGTCCCGGCGCGCGTGCGCGGATACGGCCACGGGTTAGATCGGACAGGACCGAGAGAAAATGGCTTCTCGGTGGGGGATGCATAGCATGTGTCGACAAAAAGGGGCGTGGCTCAGGCGAGTTCGGCAAAACTCTGTCATGTGTGCGCTCTGCCCAAATGTCTGGCATATCTGTGCTCTAGCGAGGAACGACTGTGGCAAATCGACGCTGACCTCCTAGTACGGAATGCTGGCGCCTTGCCAAATCCACACCACCTGCTATTCTGCTTAATCCTGGGTTGTTTTTGGCTGGATTTTCGCCAGTTTCAATGGAATATTCGCTGCTCATTGTACAGGGACGTTGCCGAGAGCCACGCCAACGCGGATATTCCCTGTACTTGTTCTAATAAGTCTTTTAGATGTTTGACACAACATTTACTAATGTTCGTCTGGTCTCGTTATCTACACTGCTGGTGGTTGGAGTGGATGGTGATCACTGTTGTTATTTACAATAGCAAAAATTCACTTGTTTTACCAAACGAAGAGTTTCTTTTATGCGTTTTGTAAGTTTTAGTTAGCCATGTTGTTGTAATTTCGAAATACTTTTCCTTTCGCCGGAGAAAAAATCGTAAAAGAGGATTTGAGCACATTTAGAACCCAGAGACATCAACCAGAACCTTTAAGTAAGTTTGAATCAGCCGAAAAAAACTGTGCTGCGGATGTGTGATATCCTCCCGTATGTAAGGTTTGCGTCAGGGTCCAACCTTTTCGTTCCACTGGAGATTAGGCGACAAGAACACTGCATAATCAATTAACTTTCTCTCCTGCACCTTAACAAGTAAAGTAGTGTTGCAGAAGCACCACGCATATGGTAGTTAAAGTGATGTCATCACTCACTATTCCGTGATGGAAGAACTTACGTAATAATCACTTTTGTGGGCATATTGTTTGGACATATTCGGTTCTCGAGCAGATAACTTGTCGAACGTTTCATTGTACCTTTGGAGAAGACGCTCGAGCTACAACAAAGGTGTACACACTTATTACTTCAAAACAAAAAACAATTTTCGCCCATTCTTCAAGTGGAGAATAGATCTATTCTTGCTGACCTCTGTGTCAATACTACGAGTGT
The DNA here is from genome assembly GCA_000688135.1 of Ancylostoma ceylanicum. Classification (NCBI taxonomy): domain Eukaryota; kingdom Metazoa; phylum Nematoda; class Chromadorea; order Rhabditida; family Ancylostomatidae; genus Ancylostoma; species Ancylostoma ceylanicum. The sequence continues at coordinate 300,143 of JARK01001377.1, forward strand.
ACTGGTTCTTCTTATTCATTTTCGGGTGTGTTTTATAAGTGCCAATAATCCAGCGTGTGAACAGCCATTTCAAAAGCAGTTTTCTGAGATTACTAAACATATCTTGATGTGTCAGCAATGAAATTTCAAAACAAAGGAACAATAAGATAAGATGTGAAATACTTACTGCAACTCAATTTTCTGCAATTCGTGGAAGAAAAACAAAGAGACTCGTAACACTAGACAACAAAATTCCAAGAGGCATTATTAACAAGAAGGAATGATTCTTCTTCTATGTATTAGATGTTAACATAAGTCCTTGCGCTTTTTTTCAAATACGAATTTCTCCTTCCTACTGCCATTTTACCGTAGTATGTTCTATTCCATCCAAAAACTCTTTTCTTCGTCAACGATCCTACCACCAATGTGTTTGCATACAACTATTGGATTAGATTTCTAGGCATAAGAAGAAAAACGACAATTCGAGGAAAAACACCATTCCTTGTGTTCAGTAGGGAGCAGAAAGCATCCGATACTATTTGAACGTGGAAGTTTTGCAAAATATAAACGCGGAAGAATAGTACCAGTGAAAGTGTTGGAGGACCATTTTAGCGATGCCGGCAAGGATGGGGTCTAATGACATCGTTAGGTAAGATGGCTAGACCAGTGTGAATGGATTCTCTTAGCAGAATTATCTCATTCATTTGGTAGCTCCGATAGGTATGATGTCCAACTAGATCATACGATTCACAGAAAGCAGGTCCTCTCAAAAGAAATCTGCTTTCCCCAGGTTCTCTCAAAAGAAACCTGCTTGGTGGAAGTGGTTGGTGTCATCAAGAACAAACATGTCTTTTTGAGCTTCAAAAATATATGATGACTAGTCAATGCAAGCAAAACACCTCCCTCATACTTGGCACAGGTCGCTGGCCAGTTGTGATGGCCTTTCGAGCTTGAGCTAAATGCCAGAATAGGTAGCTGTGGGTCGCGCTGTTTTCCGTTGACGTCTTACTCCAATTCCCAGGGCGAAAAATAAAGAAGCTGTCATTTTAGCAAAACTGCCTACAACATTCTTGTAGAGGAGGAACAGCGCTTTAGAATAGAAAAATAGAATATGACTTGCAAGTGAAAGCTAACAAATAGGTGGAGAAAAGTGCATCCAAAAAAAAAAGAGCAAAGTTTTATGATAACACATAATGTATTTATTTGTGCATCATCTTTCTCTTTACTTTACACAGCAGGTGCAGTTTGTTTATACCACTGGTTTGCTTCAACACTCTTGACGTTATGGAGAAATGGGAATGGGCGTGATAGTATCAGTGGTGCTTCGGCCAAAAGCAAATTCTCAATCTATTTCAAAAATAAATTTTCTGTAACTGCTCATAAGCCCATGTAAATAATGAATTTCAACGCGATGAATTAAAAGTCTCCGTTGCTAATTCTCGCCTAATTTTTGTGATGGTTTGTCATAATTTTTGGTAATTACGGAGTTGAGCAGGGAAGGGAAGGAGAAGCTATTTTTAAAGATCTAGTCAATGTTCACTGCAGTAATGTGTTAGGTGCTTTCGTAGAATTACACCTATTGCTGGGATTCACTCTACTTCATCTTTGTGCGAGTAATTCCCTGAATCTCAACGTGGTCGTGTGAGAGGACCCTTATATTGGCGAATTTATCACAATGTGAGCCAACAAGGGGAGGATACTTCATCAGTGCGGCCGTTCGTAGAGAGGTACATACTGCCTTGTGCAGCTCATGGCGCTGATTCCGAATCTGTTTTTATCTTGGGGCAACTTTGTCTCTATAGGGAGTTATGCCCTTTTTCCTACGGAGAAGTGCTCACAGAGGCGGCACGAAGGTGGGGTAGCAGATGAGATGTGGCGGAAAGGTAAGTTTCTCGCCTTTTCATGAAATGGGTCGCGGGTTCGCATCCTCTACTAGGTTGGTGTTTTGCACTTTCTTTTCACTGATTGTCTTCGTCTGAAAATCTGTTCTAAACAGTTTCGCAAGGATTTTCGGCACTGTTCGCAAGACCCTATCCAAAATTCTCAAGATCATGGTTTTTTCTTCAAACTTTTCCTAAGGTGGTTATTCGATTAGCTGATTACAAAACTCATTCTAATTTCGTATTGCAACGTTATTTTTGTAGGATGGGTGGGTATGCGGTAAATACCTTATCTTACAACTCCGCTCCAACTCCACTGGGAAAATTTTCTGAAACTTTGCGCATTAAGATTTTTTCATAGCAGCATGATAAGCTCAATAGCTGATTGCATCTATTTCCCTGTACTGGAGCCAAAGCAGAAAAATAGAAAGAAAAAGAGAAAAGATTTCGTGTAGCCAGCTCATATAACTAATGAGCATGTGCATATTACTAGATATTCTCATCATGACCAGTGGTTATGCGGTAGATTACGGTTCACTGTTAATGATGTATACGTAGAAGGTGTTGCTAAGGTGAAATACCTGTGCTGATTCAGCCATGAGTTAGGTTGATCGTACATATCATATCTATGCAGTTCCTCAACGAATGCTGCCTTAATGTTCATTGAATCTTCTATTGGTGTGCGAACTTATGACAAGGGCTTTCAGTTTGTTGAGAGTTCTATAGACCAAAAAAGTGTACCCATATAATCTCGGCTTCCGTTGAATTCTTGCTACCGAACCTTAGCTTGGCGTAGGTATGCATCCATTTTTTTCTCAAACGATTACGCTCGTATTTGGGAAGATAGTGCTGAAACGAGAAGAACAATGACATAAATTCATTTCTGACGATTAGAAAGCGCAAGACACAAAGCTTAAAGATGTTATCGAGGAGATTCCACGACGGACTCACTTCACATGCAGGAGTCCACGGATAGTACTCTCCGTAATAAACATTCTCTTCTGCTTTGTGCAGACCTTTCTCTTTCCACTCCTTGTGGTTTCTTAACTGATATTTTTCCAGCACTTCTTCCCGTGTCCACATGGTTACCGGATCACGTGCAGGTGCTACTCTATTAGGTAGCGTTCTCATGGATATCCAGATCAAACTACTGTACAGCTGCAAAGATAGCTGGGCTACATAAATCTGGAATTGTGTTATACAGCGTGCATCGAAACTTCACGCCCACCTGAGAAGTTCTCTTTTTCATAATTGATCAAGTGTTTTCCAGCTGCTGTATTGACTATCTTTTCGAGCTCGCTCAGAAACCGCTAGGACTCAGTTCGTTTTGGTCAACCACAAAAACTCCTTGACAGTCACAAAGGTTTGAAAGAAATTACGACTGTTCAAAACTTTACGCCCACTTTTCGAAATCTTCAATTACGAACGACGGGGATAGCGAACAAACAGGCAAAAGAGACGGACTGATGTAATACGGTTCAAAAAGTTCATAGTGATTTTATAGAGCATTCAAAATCAATGTCCATGGTGTTTCGTATACCACCGAGTGAGCGAGAACTTCACGGATCAAGTATAGCATGCAGAATTTTACTCATGACATCGAATGCATCGTTCTCTGATAGAGATAGAAGTCAAGCCTCGATTTTCCCAACTGACGCTTCTGCCGCAAAATTGAGGATGGAAGTTTGATGATCAGTGCAAAATTTTCACCTTTGTAATAGCAGAGGTGGAACTCCTATGGATTTCGCGATTTATTACAGGGCTCAACAGAAACATTTGCATTCATATTTTCTTCAACATTCAATATCCTTTTTTTTCTAATAGGATCGCGACGCGATCCACCCTTCGTGGTCAACTGGCAGTCATTCAATGTTACCCACATGAGTTAATTCGTCCATTAGGTTGTCACATAAGTTTCCGCTGTTTTGAAATTTTCGACAAAGAAGTTTCATTAAAAATCTAATAAAAAAGGTATGAGTTCAAGTATGCACCGTAATGGTCGATGGACTTCTGACATTTTTATGGCAGGAGTTTGCTTCTGGTGCTTTAGAGTTCGGTGAACTACGAGGTAAAGAAGGGAGTTGAGTGGCGTTAGAGGTAACTGATTTTGGCTAATCGGTTCTCGCACGGTAGACATTCTTGTCATGTGACAACTAGGGCTACATTAGAGAAAGATTTGTGCTGCACAATGCGCAGCTAAAAATTCCTCTAGTATAGTATCGCTTGTAGAAATACCACCGAGCAATTTGAAGCGCATTCTCGTTCGCAACAGAATGTATGACCGCTCTTGCACGGTACCAGATTGCAGCATCTGTCCAACTGGCCGTACGGGGGACTGCATGAGCTCAGGTGTCATCTACCTGATCTCCTGTATGGATTGCGGTGACGAGTACATAGGTGAGACGGCGCGTCCTCTTCGCGTTCGCATCAAGGAGCATTTAGATGGCAGGGATAGATCACGTCCATCCACTCCTCTAGGTACACATAGGTTGCAAAAACACGCAGGAGAAAGTTTTGAAGTTAGTGTAAAGATCTTGGCGCATGAGTCTCAAACATCCGCCCGCAAGACTTTGGAAGCATTTTGGATTCATGCAAAAAGTCCTGAAATGAATCGCAAGGAAGAGTGCCTTTCGATCACGCGGGAGCTCGCGCCTTACCTGGGTCAGTTATTCTGATCTGGGAAGGCGTCTTCAGTCATCCGCCTTCGTGATCAGTAAGCGGTCGCTCCTGCTTCTGCTCTAAAAATTCCATCGGCGCACTCAAAAGGTGAGTTTTTGGCCACGCAGATTAGCCAGTGATCGAAAATTGACCGTTGAATTTTTTCTAATTAGTTGAGGAGACGTTTGGTCGGATAGGTTGCATTTCGTATCGCCCATTTCAGGCTCTGAAGAAGGCGACTTGCCGAAACGTTAGCCAATAAATCAATTATCAACCTCGTGTGTGGCTTACCAAGAAGACAAGACAAGATAAAAATTCCTCTGTCAGCTCTCCGCCTTTGCGAAGAGTTCGGTAATCAAAATCAAGGCTCCCTTCGTAGTGTGGCGAAATGGCGTGATTTTCACAGAACTCTTAGAACTTGCCATGAAATTCCTCCAATTAAAGTTCGCAAATGTTTGATGTTTTCTGTCACAGCAGAAGAAATCCCACTTCAATCCGCCCTAACTCTAAAGAGAAAAATGGCATAATTCAAATTTCGGGTCACCAAATCTGATTCCTTGGCTTGAGACCGCCCAAGAGTAATATGGAGAATGGAGGTATCAGAGAGAATAGGAATGACCTTGAGATTGCTTCACCCAAATATGGTTACCTTGTGGAGCATTCTGGTGTAATTATTATTCGTGAAAGTGCTGTTACGAAATTTGCTTCCTGAAGATTTTGTTCCGAAATTAATTACATTTTCAAAACAAGGCAAGAAAAGCTTCACATTCAGAAATGTTAGCAAGATCATGCGCTTTAAAAAATGTATAGAAATATGCGAAATTTTGTCGGTAATCAATTACTACAAATGTTCAAAAATTCCAAACAAAAACAGCGGAAACTTATTTAACAACCTAATATTTTCGTAATCTGGATCTCATCAAGCAACATAATATGGTCTCGTCCACAAAATCTCGCCAATAAACCATGTGCCATCATCGTTGACAAAATCCTGGTGAGGACCAAGCACAGCACTTATAGAACCTCAAGGAACGATTCTCGCCGGCTGTGTATCTGACCCCCGGGGGAGGGGGATATGAACAGCTTGGTCATCGCCATACAATATCGACTTGGAGCTATAATCAACGAAGCAGAACCTATCGAATGCTAATTTTCGCACATTCCTTGTTCTTGCTATGATGAAAAGCCCTTTCAAAAGTGGACGTATGCTTTTAAACCGCCGCTTTTTTCCTTCAAATGACGAAAAAAGGATTGCGTAGAACACACCTAGGAGAAGTTTCCAGAGGTTCCTAAGCACACTGAGGACGATAATGAACACTGTCATTCAAGAAGTTGCGACGCGGGTCTTTTCAGGACTGGCGCAAAATGTTAACGCACACCGTATCTCTGTTAGAAAAGACGGAAAAGTGGAAAATGTGGGAGAATTGAGAAGTAGGAAGAAAAAAGTGATAAAACCGAAGGTGTAGTGAAGGCAGATTGAAGAATGCTGCACAGGCTTTTCGAAGTGGTAAGCACCAATAGCAGCCTGTAACACAACCTGGAGTAAAATCAGGCCTTTGGAAATGGACAGGCATCTCCTCAAACTACTGAAGATTTCGAAATTTGCTTTGGAATGTCATTTTCGGTATGTGTTCAAGCTATCTAGTTGAGACAGTGTGGTAGCATACCTATTTACATAAGCGTCTGTTGTCCAGTCGCAGGATGCTGCCTGTGATAGCCACACACCGCTCAATAACCACGGCCCAATACATGTGAAATAAACATCGATTTGGCACTGAAGTGAAGCATCAACTAGTGAAAAAGATTTAACAACTCAGCCAAAAAGGAGACTTATTGCAGTAAATCCAGCCTAATCAAATACTATGCATTGGAAAATCCTGCTGTTTAGTGAAACAAATAGATGAAACTATGACAGCGTGGAGACTTTCCAAAAACAAATCATGATTCGAGGTTGACAGCATGGGTACTTTCGGAGGCCTTAGGAGGCAGAGGTTCTTATTGTTGCTTTCAACAAAATAAAAAAAAATATTGAAAATGAAACCACTTTCAGAACGTTGTTCCTTTGACAATAGCCCATTTGTTCCATTTTCTTTTCAGTTCTTTTCTCGTATTGTGGTATGTTTCTTCGGACGAATATTGCTTCACACGAGTATGCTGTTGCAGCAAGCGCACATACGAAGTTTAAGAATAAAATTGCAAGCCATAGATCCAGACTAGCCGCTGAATACCTTCCCATGCATGTCCAAGAAGAGGTAAGCTGAAAAAAGGAGAGTGCGTAATGTAATGTTCTTTATTTTCTTCAAATCCCAGTGAACAAAATCTATGTTTACTGAGAAAATCACCGAATCACTACATCAGTTTTAGATCATTTATTGAATCCTGCAATCTGAAAGCGACTTGAACGCATGAGAGATCATACGAACCTGATCGAAAGAACCAGAGCCGATAGTAATGACGACACCACCTACTACAGCGAAAGAAAATGCTAGCCGAAGCTGAAAAAGCGTAGTGTGCTCAAACATCGCTTGAATACATTTTTCCACATCGTTTCCGTGCTTGAGATAGCAGCGGATTTTGGATATATAGCATGTCTTGAAATGGGTCTTTGAATTCGTTTCTCGGAATGTGGTTTGTAAAGGGTCATTAACAGTTTGCCGAACGAAGTTGTTGTGTTTTGCCGTTGATCTTATAGATCTGACACGTCAAGACTCGTTAGCCAACAGTGTAAGCGTAGTGGTAAACTCACAGCCAGCAAACATGGACCGCTCCGCCCGTAGTCTGCGAAATTCCACTTCGGACCCTTCCAAAAACGAAGTTTTCGTTACTGTCGTGACTTTTGCGCACGTTTTTGGAATTAGCGAGGTGATGTGATCAAGGATCTGTTGATATCTTCAACACGCAAAACAAGGTGGAGAACTGCCTTTAACACATTGACGACAGTCGACCTCTTGGGGAGTTGTGCCAGTTGGGACCAAAGCGAAATTCTGGCTCATTTCTTCAACTGCAGTAATAATAAATTTTATATTTATAACTTTGTAATAAAAACATTAGTGACGGATTGTTAGTAAAATCCTTTTATTGGCCAACGTTTCGGTGGCTTCACCTTCTTCAAGGCCTGAAAGGGTCAAATTGATCTACGAAAGTGGCCGCACAAACGCCGCCTCAGTCAAACATCTAAGAACCAGACCATACTCCGAAATCACAAAACCATAACGAGAGGAGAAGACGCACCTCTGTAAGTCCACCACAAAAGTGGGGTGGTGTTGTTAGACGACCGAACGCATCAAAACTTGTTAGTAGTATGAGACTTTCTACCACATACCGCATCTCGACTTAGATGTTACACAGTCTAAGATACGGTAAGAGTTCATTGGTGATGGTGGGGCACTCCTCTTTGCGGTTCATTTTTGGATTTGAATAGAAGCTCCTAGCCTAGAGTCGCGTCCGCTGCTGTATTGTAGGTACATCGACGACTGCTTTGTTATCTGCTCCACTCAAAATGAGATGGACAGACTCTTCGAAATGATGAACCAGCAATCAGAGCACATAAAGCTAACAAGAGAAAAACCGACTCAGGCACTCGCACCGGCCGAGGGCCGGCCGAATTCTAGTGACCGGCCGAGCGGCTCGCCAAATCCGGCCGAGCGGCGGGCGATTTTGAGAAACCGGCTGAGCGGCGCGCCCAAATTTAAATTTCGGCCCAATTACCGGCCGAGCGGCGCGCGAATTCAGGCGCACCGGCTGAGCGGCGCGCGGATAATTCCTGTGATTGAAGGTACCAGTAGTTACGGGAAGGGACCACTGAAGAATGCTATGTAAAGTTACGCCAATGGGTGCAAACCACACGGCGCAGCGAGTCTAGTGGTGCCTGCGGAGCACCCTGGTACCGGAAAGTGAGGACTAGATTTTCGCTCCCCGACGTCGCGTCGCGAGTGCAAACGCCGACTGCCACATCGCGACCACTGTTTGTGCATGCTTCCACTCGGAACCCATCGCATTTGAACAGTTGGCGTGGACGCGACGGTCGCGTCGCGCCCAAGTATAAACACTCCTTAACAGTCGCCGCGACACTATCGCGTCGCGAAAAACTGTAAACACTCCTTATGGGATAAAGCAGCGCTGAGAGGACCATCCGCCATCCAATAAACACCCCTCCATTCTCACATCTACGTGTGCTAGCGTGAACATAGGAATCAAGGCTCAAGGACTCATTGTAAACCGTTACATCCTCATAGTGAACTGGTCACACTCGCACACCCCAAGGTAAACCCCAAACCAGGCACGCCAGTTTCCACAGGCTCAGCATGTGGCCCAGCATACCGGTGAAATGATGAGCTCATAGAAAATGAAGACATCACTAGAGTGGTAGAGTCCCTGCATAGCAGCACGGGTGGCCGAATGGGTTACGCAGTGGACTATTAATCAATGAAGAATGATGGTGAGGTAGGTTCGGATCCCAACAAATAAAAGAACGCGGAAAATAACAATATCAACGACAGAACTGTTTTATTTTCTTGCATGGGTGGTTTTTGTTCTCGTACAGGTAGTATGCGTGCAGGTATTATGGCTAGGGACGAATTCAGAATCTCTGTAGACCCAACAGAGCTAACGTGAACTGGAGCGTTCCGGCCGAGCGGCGGGCGATCTCCGGCCGAGCGGCACATCCAATACCGGCCGGGCCGGTTTTCCGGTGTCCGCCCGGCTGGTATTCGCGCTCCGCTCGGCCGACGCGAGTGTCTGAGGAAGCAAGACTGGCTCCCATTTTTAAATGTTCAAATACGTATTTCCGGGGGTAATCTGCGAACAAAGTGGTACCGAAAACCAAGTAACAAAAACATCATTGTGCATTGTTCTTCAGCTCATCCTGCGCAGACAAAAAGAGCCATCGTTGGCAACATGTTTCGGACTGCAGTGAGGGTTTGTTCAGGTAGCGAAGAAAAGCACAACTCTCTTGGCTTGGCTACCACTATAGCAATTTCTAACGGTTATGCACCGGAAAGACCGCATGGTTGGCAACGAAGCAAACAAACGCGAAAGGGGCACACCAACGATAAAAATAAAGTCCAGTTTTGCATGCCGTTTATCTCCGATGAAGTGAGCAGAGCTACACGACTCTGTCTGAGGAGAGCAGACTTGGAAGACTTGGTGACGATCGTAGAAATACCACCAAGGAACCTAAAATACCAATTGGTTCGGAACCGCATATATGACCGTCTCTGCACTACACCCAACTGCACCATTTGTCCGTTTGGCAGAGAGGGTGACTGCATGAAATCGTGCGTCATCTACATGATCAAATGCAGGGATTGCGGTGACGAATACATAGGTGAAACTGCACGGCCACTCTGCGTTCGAGTTAAGGAACATCTTGAGGGGAAATCGAGCTCTCGCACATCCACCCCTCTCGGTTGTCATCGAATGCGAGTACATGACGGAGTTGATTACGAAGTAGAAACCACAATCCTCCAACTTGAAACCGAGATTTCCGCACGCAAAACACTCGAAGCATTTTGGATTCATGTCAAAAATCCAAAAATGAACCGCAAAGAGGAGTGCCCCACCATCACCAATGAACTCTTACCGTATCTTAGACTGTGTAACATCTAAGTCGAGATACGGTATGTGGTAGAAAGTCTCATACTACTAACAAGTTTTGACGCGTTCGGTCGTCTAACAACACCACCCCACTTCTGTGGTGGACTTACAGAGGTGCGTCTTCTCCTCTCGTTATGGTTTTGTGATTTCGGAGTATGGTCTGGTTCTTAGATGTTTGACTGAGGCGGCGTTTGTGCGGCCACTTTCGTAGATCAATTTGACCCTTTCAGGCCTTGAAGAAGGTGAAGCCACCGAAACGTTGGCCAATAAAAGGATTTTACTAACAACCTTGTGCTCGGCTAACAAAGTCATAGATCAAACTGGTGTATTATGCCGAGGTTCAAAGACGACCGGACTTGGCAACTAATTAGTGACGGAATTATTAAATGGAATAATGCATTATAATATTTTATTAAAATTAGTATTATCGGAAATTAATCAACTAATGACAACAGCTACAATCAATCAATAGATAAAACACCAATTACACTAGTATTTTTAAAATGAATTTGAATAATTATGACATTTACTAAAAACATGGAAATATGATACAATGTGACATAAACTTCACAATATACATAAAATTAACCTATTATAAGCATTTTTGATAGAACTATCGATTGATTTTTTATTATAATTGATACAGTATTCCTACCGTAACCCGTGAGATTGGTCATAAGGTAGAAAATGGTAGTGAGATTCGAATTCGGCAGGTGAAATAACCCCTCTCTGCAAAGTTTCAGGGGTTTCTGATCTCGAGATCCCCATTTTTGACTTGGGAGACACCGGTAGGTCGCTGGTCCCTGGTGGCCGCCAAAATGGGCATGTTAAAGAATCATACCTCCGATGTCCCGGGGAAATATATTCGACTAACTTTGTTTGACCCTCTAGTAAACAAGTTTGAAAGCTACCGAGTTAAACAAAATTTGCCAGTTGCATTGTAGCACAGCAGTTTCCTATAAAAGTGCTGCCAATCAAACGCTTGTTATTGCTGTAGCTAATGGCTTGTTGCCAGGGAGAGGGCTCTGTTATCCGCAGGATAAGGGGATAGCAGGAAGCAGAGGCGTATATGAGGCTGTCGTTAGAGGCGTTAGATTATCTCCAGACTTCGCCAGCAATCGGGGCCATCGCCACGATAGCCGGCGGTTGCCACCAAGCTAAAGCACGAGGTGCGATTTTGCGATCTCAAATACGTACGCCCTTTTGCTCTTACCCCAGTATAAACCACGCCCACAAACAAGTAGAATCAGAACCCAACGGTGCTTATGCATGTATGCACCGCATATGCTTTCTTCTCGAATTTTCTTTGAACAGATGAAGAAGTGAGGCAGTTTGTGTGAGGCGGCATCCTAGATATACGACTGTAGTAAAAAGGGTTGTCCGAGCAGAAATCTCAATTTCTTAGTTTTGGTGCCTACTGCAGGTAGGAACTAGCTCTGATACGTATATCAGCCCATAATCTTTGGCAAAAAAAATGCCAGAAGACCGGTGCGAGATCAAAAGTTTTCTGGGGAAAAAAGTTGATTATTCGTATAATTTCCATCATCCTTCTTAGTGTACCACCCCCATTTGTGTTAAGGAGCATTTGAGGCATCTAAAAATATCTGCGTTACATCCGTTTATTTTTTGCGTAGTAGTCTTCACATTTATTCGGTACTATGCAGCGTTTATGCCAAACATGAAAGACCTTCGTGGACCTCTAGATGCATTGCTGGAAAAAGATGTGAAGTAGGAGTGGACCTCCAAACAGCAAACTGCTTTTGAGAAGCTGAAGGAAGTTTCTATTGTATAGTGTTTTAGGCCACTTACGAGGTTGTTACAATAATTAGTTTATTGCCTGACGATTCGGCGTCCCCGCCTTCTTCAGAGCCTGAGAAAGTCAAGCCAATTCAGGAGAATACTCGGGCAAACGCCTCTTCAATCATGCTTCGCGTTCCAGGCCGTGCGCTGAAACCACTAGTCAACCCACAGTGAATTCGACCACAAACTTCACATGTCCAACGACCGAATGGCGTTTGTGTAACGACTGAACACGTCTGAACTTGTCAACACAGTGAGGCTTCCTACCAGAAGTCATATCTCGTGCTGAATGTTACTCTCTGCGATTCATTTTTGGATTTTCGCTGTGAATCCAAAACGCTTCAAGAGTTCTGCGTGTAAAAATTCCACCTTCACAGGCGAGGATTGTGGCTTGCACTTCAAAATCGACGCCGTTATGGGTCTGTGCTTGGTGACGATCTAGAGGGTGGAGGGACGGGAAGTTGATTTCCCCTCAAGGTCTTCTTTGACTCTCATGCAGTCCCCTTCTTTGCCGAACGGACAAAACGCACAATCTGACGTTGTGCAGAAATGGTCGTAGATGCGATTTCGAATCAGCCAGTGCTTTAGATTGCATGGTGATGACTCTGCAAACGTGATCACACTTTGCAAGTTCGTTCTCCTCAGGCAAAGTCTAATGGCTCTGCTAACCTCATCGGAGATAAACGGCATGCAAAACTGAACTTTATAGTCTGTATTGGCACTCCTCTTTAGCAATTGTGTGCAGCGTTGCGAACCGTGTCGTTCTCGGTGTGGATAGCCATTAGAGATGGCAATCGCACGCGCCAAGTCGAGTGGTTCCCCTTTCTCTTCGTTTCCTGAACACACCCTTGCTGCTGTTCTGAACATATCGCGAACAATATTTCTTTTTGTGTGGGTAGGATGAGCGGACAGACTGTGGACTATTATGTTCTTATTACTTGGCTTACGGTACCATTTTGTACTTAAAGTAACCCCGGAAATGTGAGCCTTCACATTTGTAAATGGAAGCCAGTCTTGTTTGGGTTCTCTCTAGTTAGCTCAGTATGGTCTGGCTGCTCATTCATCAGTTCGAGAAGACTGTCGATTTTAGTTTGAGTGGTACCTACAATGAAGCAGTCGTCGATGTATCTGCAATACAAGAGTGGTCGTGATTAGATAGGAGTTTCATCTTCAGCCATGAAAGCAGTGGCAAGCACTGGGGCGAAAGGTTCTTCCATGGCCAGTCCTCTTGTTTGAGCGGAATATTTTCCGGACCATCTAAAGATTGTGCAGTTGAAACACTCATTCGAAAGTTCCATTACTTGCGATATAGACAAACCATGCAAAGTGATACTTTTGTGATGTTAGGTGAGAAGCTCAAGCACGGCTTGCATGGCAGAATCGTTCGAAACATTAGTGTAGAGAGCGTTGACATCAAACGATACCGCAACTGGCATCGAACTGCACGTTTCGTAGGAGATCTAGGAGCATTGTAGTGTTTTTGAGGTGTACTGGAACGTACTGAAGTACTTGCACCGGGATAAAGCTCAGAAACCATGAAATCCTACCCCTAGGATCGCCGACACTGCTTATGATTTGTCGTACTTTGTAAACAGAGGGATCAGTGGAGACCGTATCATCAGCAGATTGCCTATGTGTTTTGATGAGCAAATAGAGAACAGGACAGACTGGTACTTCCATTTTTAAACGACTTATGATTGCTGGACGTAGACTGGCCGCTTTCGCGATTCTGACCCAGATCTTATTTAGTTTTCGAGGCTGTGAATTCTTGTGCTGAGTACAGCCGATACAACATAGCATCACTCAGGTGTTGCTCGGTTATCGCTCTGTCTAGTACCCTTGGAATCACAACGAAATCTCTTCCTTTCTTACTTATCGACACTCCTATCGACTGGGTGGCTATCAATTCTCGTATCTACCGTATACCACATTTCTGCGAGTTAGTAAGATAGTGCGTTACCCTATCGAAGCGGCTCAGATTGTGGAGGGGGTCGGTTGCAAATAAGCGAAATCTACTGTCAACATCACAATGTTGAGGGCTCTTGACGTCTGTGGAACATCTTTGGGAAAGGAGGAGCGGGAATTGTGCATGACTGTTGTAGTGTGGAGATACCAAGAAAAGACAAAGACGGTAGAGAAGGCGTTGTCGAGTGAGCTGAATCTAGCTCACTACGATTCAAGGCAGAAGATTGTCGTGGCTGCTGATGCCTGCGACTATGGAATTGGGTGCGTGATATCGCACAGGTATAAGGATGGTTCCGAGAAGCCTATAGCACATGCTTCACCTTCTATTACAACACCTGAGAAAAACTACTCGCAGATTGAGAAGGAAGCATTCGGAATTGCCTTCGCGGTGAAGAAATTCCACAGGTATGTGTTTGAAAGGAAGTTTTTATTGAAGACGAACCATAAACCGTTGTTAGCCATTTTCGGTGACAAGAAGGGAGTTCTGGTGTACTCCGCAAACCGACTTATTAGATGGGCCACGATTTTCCTCAAATATGACTTTGACACTGAGTATGTCAACACCGCCAAGTTCGGACAAGCAGATGGCTTGCCTGCATTGATCCGAAAGCATGAAGTAGAGAATGAAAGCATTGTGATTCCATGAGTTGAGAATGATGTTTGAAGCGACAGTACCTGATGTCGAGTTGTGGAGCACTATACATTGAGGAAACTGGCAGTGTGCTCAGCATTTGCATCAAAGAACATCTGGTAAATAAACGGAGAGGCAGCCTTGTATCAGCCCTTAGAAAGCATAGGTACGAAGGAAACAATGGCAGCGACTTTGAGGTGATGTACACGATTCTCATCCACGGACATCACTGCGCAGAAGGTGTTAGAAGGGCTTTGGATTTCCGCTAGGAATCCGAGCATGAATAACCGAAATGAATGCCAGTCTGTTACCAATGACTTCCTTCCCTCTGTATCACTATGCGAGCTGTAGATTACTGGGATACTCAAGCCTGTATCCCAAGTAGGGTGCAGGGTCGCACTCGCTTGTCTGCGGGGTGCATTTCTGATCAGTGCGTACATCCGCAAGAACTGCGGATTGAAAACGGTAGTCTGTTGCTTACTATTTACGGGCGATTCTGTTCAGTTGATCCAGAATAGAGTTTTGACCGAATCGAATAATATTCGAATAATTATTCGAATATTCGATTATTCGAAACATTCGAATATTCGAAGAAGCTGGATATTCGAAATATTCGATTGTTCGAATATTCGGCATGAGCGAAGTATTCGATTATTCGAACAATTCGAGTATTCGATCACTCTTAATTATTCGATTATTCGAATATTCGGTCACTATCTATCACACCGTGATTTGCTATTAGAAGATCTATTGTTGACCTAATCTGAATTGCGAGGAAGGACTATGTGTGCGCTACTGAATGAGTGGTCATCTGTCTTGAATCCTGCAACGATGGGCAAGGAACCTGCACCGATAGAAACTCATCTGCAGCAGTGCGCACTATCTTGGTTTGTTACCAGCGTAAAAGAAACTGAAGCTCATAAAAGAATACATATGCATTGGGAATGTAGAGGGCGTTCTCATTCTTGAAGCTGCGAGATCATGCTTCGATGAGTTTTCTTGCGAAGACAGTATACTTCGATATACGCCGTGTTTGAAAGCCCCACTTGAGTTGCATTTGGAGGCTCTGAAAGCACAAGTGAAAGGTAACGTCCCGAAAACCACATGCCAATTGGCGTGGGCTTTATTGTGCTTTCAATCACCCTCAACAAGTGAACTGTAAAGAATTGATTCCGTAGATCTGCTGAGTCGAAATGTTTTACATGATTTCACCCAGCCAACAAGTGTAGGAGGGTCAGGTACCTCTTTGAAATTCTGGGCAAACTCAAAGTTTTCTTGATTCAAGTAATCCAATGACTGAATACAAATCCTTGGAGGTGTGAGCTGCTGCTGAGTGCGGTCAGTACAGGGTTCGCACTGGAACAGCAGCTCTAACCTCGAAAAACCCAACCAACACAAAAATGAACTTCTCCTATGTGTCTTGCGCACAATTTGAGGGGTTGAGCATTGGAGCTCACAACAAGAGAAAGGTAGTGTAACGGGTCAACTTATATTTAAAACCTAGCCTTTGATATGGATAAAACTTGGCTAGGAACTGTACTTGAAGACAAAACTCTTCTTCACACAGGACGATGCTCCACCTAATCCCGAGATCTTTAGGTATAGTCTACTGAAGATACCTGGCTGGAGAGTCCTGTGCTATCCATTCGACATTCTCGATCAAGTCCTATCAGACCTCCACCTGGTTTTGTAACCAACAACCACCTGCTCGGTAAAAAATCTTCATTAAACGTAGCTACATTGGACCCGAGGTATTAGAGGTTTTCCCGTCAGAACGGACCTCTTTTTATAGCAGCGGGATCGATGAGCGGTCTCATGGATAGAGCGGGGCTGTTTACATGAATGGCCAATATATCAGTGGTCGATACTGCATTGTTTCAATGTTATTTAATTTTGAAACAAAAGTTGCTAATGGGGACAGAACTTATGAATCAACCTAATATGTTAAGGTTCTTCAGTTGCAGCTTCGAACTTATAGCCATTCTCAAGCAATCTCCTCAACAAGCACCTAGTTGAACGGTCAAGGCTCAGGTGATCCAAATTTTCCTTTTGCTACTGGAACGTGTAGCGCCGTGCGCGACTCTGCCCCTTGCGGCCGGGTTCCGCGGTGCGCATTGAAGTACGGTGATTCCCACGCCTGCCCGCGTGAGGAAGGCCGATTTTCGAAATCAGTCGTCGCCTTGCTGTCACGCCGGACGGATGGTTCCACCAGTGCTCTCGCGTCGTGTTGATCGTGTTCTTGTCGTCGCGTACGCCAGCACCAGGAGCCGCAGGTCCTCTTCCGGCATACCACGCCGTGCTCCGCGAGCAATACCAGTTACTACTTACCATTATCTAAGCTCTCCCCACCATCATCACTGTACCATTCATTGATCGCCTCATATCGATTGATGTCGTGTGTTTATTACCACTAAACTATATCAGGTATTGTGTTCTGTTGTGTACGTAGAATGTTGCATCATTTCCTTACCAGTCAATATTCACCATGCTGACGGGGCCGAGGTTGGGGGCGCAGCGTAGGGATCTTGTGAGAAAGACGGGAAGACGGGAAGCGGGAACCAAGGTTTCCGGCCGGATACGTCTGTGGGGATAGGCCGCCATTAGGTAAGTCGGAAGCGCACTCTCCGCGGACGCGGCCAGTCGGGCTCATGGTCTAACCCAAGCCACTGGACCGCCGACGGACCCTGGGGCACGACAGAACGAACTCAATAGAGCTGTCTTACGATGTGCAATATCAGCTGCTGCCATTTACAAATCGCTACAATTCTTGGCAAGTCTGAAAAATTCCATGAAAGGAACGCGTTTTCCCCATTTTAAGAGCTCAATCAGAGCTCAGTAAACAAACTCTCAGGAAGGGTAAAGAACTTGCCGAGAAATTCCCAAATATAGCCCCTTGGTCATAGGGACCGGCTTGCCGAGTCGTCAAAGCTTTTCACACTTGGAAATTGATTTGCGAAGTTGTAAAGCTAGTGTCTACGATACCAAACATCTTCAACATTTCCCTCATAGTGCAGTAGCTTCTAATGCAACGAATCGAGCTCTTGTAGAAGAATGGCAAGGCCACCAGCTGCTGTAGTCTGTACTTCCATCGAGCTGTTGTTGCTTGATTACGAAAGTAAAAAATGACTGTAGATGGTGGTAACCGATATATGAGACGGTTACCCTTCCGTAACACCCACCCTCGATAAGCGATATACTCACAGTATCTTATTTAGAACATGGGTAAGTGAGAGGAAAGGAAGCAGTCAAAATTGGTTCCATCTAGTAGTCCACATTGATTGCTCCACGAATGGATAAGAGCCCACGTCGCTAAGTTTCCCGTAGGCGGTTGATTTATTTTTGTAAGCACCGAGTCGTTCGAGAATATTTGGCCACCAATGGAGTTCCTCTCCAATAATATACGGCAAGGATTGATAAAACTGATGAATCTTTGACTTTTTTGTTCCTTTAATGCTTTATTCTTAGTTTTTCAAACTCAAATTTGGTTCCTATGTAGACATATTTTTGAAATTTTGGACCACTATACTCGAATATTCGGCGTTCTCAGAATATCCATTTATTCGAATATTCGAAATAAATTTTCGAATACAGCACTCTAATCCAGAACGATGTTGCACTAGTCAAGGGGGACGCGACATTTGGTGGTCAAAGACGCTAAATTGAGCTTTGCACCACTTTCATGCCTCCGAAAAAGATGATTAGGTCGAAAATCAGACTGATAATAGACGACTTCCACCAAACAACCTGGAGTTAGCGACAGCATACAAAGCATATTACCAAAAGTGTCCATGTTCAAAAATCAGGGAATATGGAAGCTGTTGTACGAGATTTTTGTTGTTTTATGTATGTTTGTTCCGTAGGTTACTGCTAACTATGTAGCAGTCTAGTTTTGTGCTGAGTGTCCTACTGGGGAGGTGTTATGGCTGATGACTTGCTGCCAGGGCGCGGACTCTTTCATCGGCGGGCAGAAGACTGATGATCTGTCCAGGTGGCGTGGAGGCTCCCGTCTGGATTGATCGTCTGTTAAGGCGGTGGCGGGAAGCAGAGACCGTGAATAAGGCCGTTGAAGGCCTTAGTCAAAGGTATGAGACTCTGGAAAGACAGAGAAAGATAGGGTGCCCGAAGGCAGACGAGTACACAATAGTTGTCAAGTGCGAAAAAATCTCGAAAATCGGTCTATAGGGAGCCTATGCTTAGGCATACGGCGGGGCAACGTAACGTGAGTTCTGTCGCCTTTTTTATCCTCTGAAAACTTTATCAGTCTTTCCCCAGGTGGTATTCCCCAGGCGTTACCAAGAAAAAGTTCCTGCGGAAAAATGTACAGGCGAGCACATTCTTCCCACCCCTGGATTTCAGAAAAGATTCTGCGGGCTTAGGGAGTGATGTATTCTCGCACGCGATCCCCAAGCAACGTTTTTTGAAGGATTGAATCAAAGTAGTTAGATACTGCAATTTCTCTGCATTAGGAAGCAACAGATAGGAGATTTTTATTTGAAATATCCTCGTAAAGAAGATTTTTATTTGAAATCTCCTAATAATGAACAGCATTTGCATTTTTCTCTCTCGATATTTTGATGGTCACAAATTATTGAATTACTTGCTAAGAACCTTGGGAATAAATCCAGTGCGTGGCATGGCCCAAAGTGCCGATATTGAAAAAGTACCTTCGGCGTGCGAGGCAGAGAAGAGCCTACTCTGAAGTTCAATGGCGACCTATTTGGCGAGAAAATGTGTTTGGCAAGACATTTTACGAGTTGAAATTTTGCTTGGCAAGACATTTTCCGAGAGAATGGACCACAAGTATGTCCGGCGATACAAAAGGCGAGAGAATATGATGGTGACACATTTTCCGGGTGTTTGAGGATAAAAAGGCGTGAGAATATATTGGCCACCCATTCTCCGGGTGTTTGGCAAGGCAAATCGCGAGAGAATATGTTGGCGACCCATTTCCCGGGACAAGCACGTACGACGCTCGGGGTCTGGGCTGGATGTGTCGGTTCAGTTCCGCAAATTTGAGGTCCGCGTTGCAAGGCGGTGGCGTCCAGTGAACAAGATTTTCTATCGGCAACCGACCCAAATCCAAACTTTTAGTCGAGGAGACTCCCGGCGGTCAATGGCGCGAAGCAGTCGGATGTACTCTCGACGAAATACAGAGTCATCATGCCGCTAGACCCGACGTTGATGGATATTGGCGATATCCATCACCTCGATGCATCTTGCTGGCCCAATTACCCAGGTCCAAAATACATTTTGGGTCTGATCCACAAGTGGTGAAACGTCAATTACAGTGCAAAAGCGGAACTTTTATATGTCGATGCACTTAGCAAGGCTTGCAAGGAGACTCATTTAGTGAGATTTGCGTGACCACCCATTTGGCAAGGTTTGCATGGCGATCCATTTGGCAAGCTTTGCATGACGACCCATTGGCGGGACATCTTGTTTGACAAGATATTTGATGGGGTTCGTTTGTCTGGCTAGTTGGCAAACCCGTTTCCTAGTTCGCCTAACAAACCCAGCCAAAAAGGTCGCCATTTGACTTCAGAGAACCTAGTCCGTTCCCAAATGCACAGAGAAGGAGGGATAGTAGAAAAGTTGGGGGGATGGGAGCATTTTCTCTTTTAGTCTCTCATCAACCTACTCTGTTGAAACTGTAAAAAAGAGAAAGCTATATTGTGTGCAGAGGCACAGTTTGCAAAACCTACCGTTTGCCCAAAAAACCACGACCTCTTTCCATCACTGCCGTGTGCCCAAATATTGCTTTGTCTGACGCGGATGACTTCGTTGGCGTTTATTGCTTCGAGAACATACGTGAAAACCGCTGGAAGTTGAAAGCTACTACGAGTAGTTCAACATGTGTAGGACTGAAGCATCAATTGTTCGTCGTAATACCTACGCTCTCCTGCATCTCTTATATCAAATCCTCCTATGTAAAGATCTATCAAAGAGCACCTAGGAGAATACACCATTACGGCGGAAACCTCAAAATCATAGACTCTCTGGCACAAATAGAATCTATCATGTCCTAGCACACAGAGGCGCTTGCGTCGATAGTTTTCTTGGTTCCTATGTGTGCAGAACTGAAGCACTCTACGTCAACCCTTTTCTCTTACATTCTCAGGCAATTTTAGCAGGCCGCTCGAACTTACTTTTGGACCGGACGGGCGTTTGTTTGCCTCATATGTGGGCTGACCTCAGAGAGGAGTTTATAGGGACTTTCTGTTTTGCCGCGCCGCGCTGTGCTTTATGATGAAGGATAGGGCGTAACAATTGATGATAGTGTGGTGGCTTTCAGAGATTCTGCCTTGCGCGAGCCTCCCGCGGCATTTGGCGAACTCGCTATGCGAGTTGCGAACTAGAAGGGTCTGAGGCACTCTCTGCCGCTTGTCAAGGCGTGACAAACCCAACGCGACTCACAGAGCGAGACGTTTCCCGCACGCGAGTCACTTCACGAGCAGCGCCGCGCCTATCGTCGCAAAACGTACCAAAGCCACTTATCACGTGCCATTTTGTGGGCAGGGCTAGTCAGCGAGACACCCACGCTAAATTTATGGTACAGCTTTGGTATCTGCTAGCATGCTTGCAGCTAGGACTCATGAACGCGCAACTATTCTACTCGTTCGTGTTCAGCTCCTCAAATAACCCCCGCAACAGCAGAAATCCTCTACTCGGAGCTGAGGTATGGATGGTAAAATAGAGATTGAGCACATCACAAATGTGAGAAGAACACAAGGAATGACGACCTACCTGCAGAGAAACAAGAATCGCTGTCGCGGCCACGCCGGCCTTTCAACGGCCCGACGCGACAGTTAACGCTATCGCGGCATGTGGTCTGGCGCAGTGGGCGCGTGCAATGCGTACCACAGGATTTCGTGGCGGGACGCGCGCAAAGCCCACGGCGCAGCACTCGTCCGCACTTTTGACACATGGTAAAGAGCGCCTCCATTTCTTGCATTACTCGTTTCTTTCACACAGTTCCACCCCTGCCTATGAGTTCACCGTCCGCAAAAAACACGAAATCCGGGGATGTTCCCAACGCAAGGAGTTCCGCGGGTGCTGCCTTTAAAGGTCTTGCGTCCGTGAAAACTGAAGGCTGCCGAAAAATATTTGACGCGCTCTCCTGAGCGCACCAGGAGCATTGGGCAAAAAAGATATGCATGCATACATCAACATCACCTTGGGCAATGCACTCGAAAATGGATGTTTCGTTTCGATCCCCGGGATTAGCCTCGTGCACTCCCCTTGTCAGGGTAGTGATGTGTTAATATGTTGAATCGAGAGCGGGCGCTCATTTTAGACAGGAAAGGAGCACACGTTCACGCCGGAATCCTGTTAACGGGTTATCATTTTCTATTGAAAGTGTGCGCCCGCTCTCAATCATTAATACATCTCTCCTCATATCGCTCCCGCATGCGAGTTGCAAAATGAGCGCGGGCCGGCCACACAGCGAGGAAGATCGGTAAACGAGTGTGGGCGACACGGCAAACGACAGTGGATTGGTTTCCAAAACAGCAGCTCAAGGGAGGATGAGCACTTCATAGCAAACCACACCACGAGTGCGATGTGGCCGAGTGGGTAACTCATCAGACTAAAATGCAGGGCTGGGATTCATGAAACGCTAACCACCCTAGCCATGGGCTAGCTAGGGTGGTTAGCGTGTGTTTTCTGATTTATGACACGAGCTAGCCCAAACCTAGGTTTCGCTAGCCAAACCAAACTAGCCGCCGCGGCTAGCCTAGCCAAACCTAAGGTTTGCGCTGCTGACGTCTCGTAAGCATGGTACGTAGTGCAGAAAACATTTGCAACAGTACTCAAAAATTATGGAAGCGTTTGTTCTGATTTCAGTTTCGCCTGATTTCAGTCACTTTTCCAACACAACCTGATCTTGTCTGTGCCGAACAAGTGGGTTACTGATACGAGGATATGGTAGCCAGTTGAATTGAATGATAATCAGTACTTTCAGAGATTCCTTTACTGCGATCGGTGCTGCTCTCCAGATTTCGGATATGGAGAGTTTTTGAGGTGTTTTTTCATGGCTTTTCTTCACTTCCTCAGAGAAGTATTTCTTTTGAGTGTTTGTGCTTCATTTTTGATACCCTATCGTTGTTTTTTTCGACCCTTTTATTGTGATATATAGGAAGATTTCATTCTGTTTAATGCAGGTTTTAAAGGAACAGTTTTACTTCGTCTAACAAAACTTTTTTATGTTGCCACGCGCTTCTGGGTCTACGTCGACGATAACAGTGAACCCATAAACAAGCGGGCAGTTCTTTCTGTTCGTTTTTCTTTCCTTTTTTTACAGGTTTCGGCGGGCACACTTTTCATCTCTCACCAATAATGAGATCGCAGTTGAATGGCTATTTGTCAGAAACACTTATTTGCTTAGTGCTATGATTCATTTTTACCCACTCGATCGCTACTCGATTGCTCAAGCACCCCGTGTGCATTCTACTTTCAATTTTGCGGAAAATTATGGATTTCTTATATTTCCTCGACCTATGATGACATTTTAAAGAAGCTCCTTTTTGTTCTTTCTTCTTGCAGGACTCGGCGAAATGCGAGTCCAGTGAAATAGTGAGAGATGTCATGATAGGTCGAAATATAGGAAATCCACAATTTTGCATAGTATTAAGGAAAAAATGCTTGCGGAATGCAAGAGCTGTCGAGTAAGGACGGATAAGTCAAAACAAATTATGAAATCTAAAAAAGTGTTTCGCAAACTAGCATCCAATCAAAAACTCACCGTTGTCAACAGATAGAGCGAAAGCACTCCGAAACCTGCGAAAAGAAAAAAAAACAGACGAAAACAACTGCTCCCTAACGGACTCAGGAGCGAAAGGCAACAAAAAACTTTCTAAAGGACAAAATTATATCATTCCTCAGAAACCTTCCTTCAAAAGATTGAAATCACAACAAAATGACCAAAAAAAAACGAAAACAAAAGGAGTTTATTAAAAGAAGCATACAAACACACCACTTTAATTCGTGTGAAGAAGTGAAGAAAATAGTTGGAAACACCACAAATACTCACCTGATGCTACATCACCTATTTTATCTTTTGAAGCTCTTCTGAGAGTTTTGGTCCTCTCTCCCCTTGATGCCAGTCAGGCGACCAGAAACGTTGGGACGTGCACAAGCACGTTTTAGAACTGTCACCCATCCCAATGTTTGTAAAATGCGAGCCGCGGCCGCTTTTCGGGGTACTGTAATTTGCTGCGTACGTAGTCGCACGCAGAACAGCCTTGGCTAGCCAACCACACGCCTAAAAGTTTCATGAATCGCTCCGTACCCTAGCCCACGGCTAGGCTAGCCGCGTGGTTGGCTAGCCCAAACCGCGGCTAGAGTTTGGGTGCAGTTTCATGAATCCCAGCCCAGGAGGTCGACAGACAATGCTTAGACAATGCTTCCGGAAGTGAATGTTTCGTTTCGATCCCCGGGGCTATCCTCGTGCACTTCCTTCGTGAGGTGGACCGCAAAACAAACGATCGTAGAATTGCCTGAGTTGTAATAGCACAAAGGCATTTACTTTTTGCTTTGCACAACAAAGCAGCAAATGCAGCAAAGTAGGCTCTGATAACGAAACAAAAGCATAAAATGAACGTGATGTACTTTTCCAAGATATAAAAACTGAGCAAGAATTTTGAAAGTGCTGGTGTCTTTCTGTTTTCCCCCAATTTTGGAAGATGATCATGTTTTCATCAGCATCAGCCAACCTGAAGATTTTTGGGTTAACTTACCCAATGTGTAGAATAACGTAGTCGAATGCCATGCAAGCGTACATTTCCAAAAATCTAGAGCGAGTAGTCCAGGATGGTGCAAGAATAAGAAAAGGTAGCCAGCAAACATCAGGAAAATGGAGCGGAACTCTTGATATGATCCTTGTGGGTCCTAGTAAATTTTCATTCAATTTTCAAGCCCTAATCCAATTCAATTCTAGTTCAATTCCATTAAAATAAAAACGGAACCGGTAAAGATTTCGTGAATATGTCTGAAGATCCCAAAAACATCTATATATATTATAGAAGTGAAAGTTTGCGTGTTTGTTCGTTTGTTTGTATGTTTGTATGATCGGAATAGGAATCGCGAAGGACGAACCGATCTAGACAAAATTTTTTAAGTCCCTCAGGAGCCGGCGGATTACAGGTCACTGATTAGTCCAGGATATCGATTGGCGTATCGATTATATCGACCTTACTGATTTTTTACCATTTTTGTTCAGGTCCAGGGGACATGACTACTGGGATTGTCAAATGTGCTGAACACGAATATGACAACCATTTTGAACACCTATACCGATTTATTGATTTTACCGATTTTCAGCCACTTTTGCTCAAAGGTCGATGAGGGTGGGGGGGGGG
Source organism: Ancylostoma ceylanicum (assembly GCA_000688135.1). Classification (NCBI taxonomy): domain Eukaryota; kingdom Metazoa; phylum Nematoda; class Chromadorea; order Rhabditida; family Ancylostomatidae; genus Ancylostoma; species Ancylostoma ceylanicum. The sequence goes on from JARK01001377.1 coordinate 325,006, forward strand.
GGGGGGG
>JARK01001377.1:326861-337881 GCA_000688135.1 Ancylostoma ceylanicum
GCCCACTGTCTGCGTCCGCCACTGCCTGCTTTAGTTGGGAAAGGTATGAAAGTTGTCATAGTGCGTGATGACGATTTGACAAAACACGATCTCCAGCGACGTGCCGAGGTGGCTACTGAATTGTCCTTGTACTGATGCATAAATAACTGGATGAAGTCAATCTTCATAATAAATAAGAAGTGATGTTTGTATAATAACATCAAGCGCAGCACACCTTAGCTTGACAAGGATGAGCAGCATAAGCAGCAGCCAAAGGCAGGTCTTCACCCTCTCAAGGTTATGATCAATGCTTGGTGTGACTGCAAAGACATCATACACTGCGTGGTACTGCCACACTACACTGCCCTAGCGTTAGACCTGTACTGTCAGCGGTTGCACAGAATGGCCGTAAAAGTCGCAGGAAAGGGCCAATACTACGACACGATCCGATTCCTACAAGACCATGTTCGTCTGCTCACAATCAGAGTGACTCGCCAAAAGCTACTCGAATATGGACGGGAAGTGGTGACTTCAGCATCGCACCTGATCTTGCACCAAAAGAGATTACTTACTTCTCTTGACTCTCTCTCTCTCTGTCTAACGCCTTGGAAAGGATCGCTAGTTGAGCAAGCTTTTCGATCCAGTCAGTTCCATTACGGCCGAAGGCAACGAAACGCTTCCCGAAAAGTGGCAAAGAGTGACCGCACTTGATAGTGATATATTTAACTACCAATGTGTTCTCCTACTTTTGAAAAGTCAATAAAATACGATGTCTCAAAAACCGCAAGAACGCTCTGTACAATTTATATATTCCGACTTACTGGATATGCTCTCTTCACATACAAAGGATAGTGTGTGCCGACCTCAAATGAATCCGAGCAACAATTTTAAGCAAGGCGTAACAGGCAAGACCCTCGCAATACCTTTCCGAGAGACAAGACTGGCAAGGAAAGGATGCATTGTCAGCATGACCGTGTTCTAAACTGTAGCTTGCGACGCTGATTTCCAATCTATTTCTAGAATTTACCAAACTCTATCGAAGTTTGGGGGTAAGGAAGATTTGGTGAAAAAACAACAACAAGTGGGTGGGTTTTTATGGATATGCGCTCAGAGATACTTGGGAACACGGTCATCGACAAAATAGTAATATAACCCGTCCCTTCTGGCAGTAAACAGTAGGGCTGTGCTCGAAAATTCCGTCATGACATCATTACAGCAATGTGCCTGAAATTCATCGTTACGACTGATTTTTTTTTATTGGAGAAACTCACATCTTTAGCCTTTGGGATGTGAAACAGGAGGATTGCTTTCCCACTCATCACTACTGCCTCCCCAGAAGTGATGACTAGTGCACTTACAGTAGCGGAGGAGAGTACTGAACTCTGAAGCGTACAAAGTTATTGTCAATCAACGCTCTTTACTTGCAAAGTTGTTAACTTGCATAAGACTTTGAGACTAAGCTTATATTGTTCCTTGATTATGTTTTCATTTTTTGCAGATATTTTTGTTTGTTTTTGTTGCTGAGAATGCTAATGCTGAGATGATCAACCATACTCTACAATAGCTTCATTTTGCTGATAATTTACCGATCTATTCACGTATTTACTTTGGATTTTAAATCAAGATCTACCTCGTTATGCGAATACCACGTCAGGTTGACTTTTGAAACTTCACAATGCGGTCCATCGAAACCTTTGTCACAATTACAGTATGCCTGCAAGGTCCAGAGTGAAAAGCACTATGCAATACAACTGATACAATACTTGCTAACGACATTTCCAACTAGCACATTTTATATCCTCATGAAAAAGCTCATGTAGGCAAAATACCTTGTCTACTTCAGTTATGCATGTACCGTTTTTCCCACAGTTAAAATCTAACGGCAATTCGCACATATCTGGAGCTCTCCAGCATCGAAAGCCCTGAAAATTTTTTGAAACTTGAGAAAATTTGTAAATTATCAAAATATTTTTCGAAAAGCTGTCATTAGGCGTGAAGAGCAACTTTCTTGCAATAAGAAGGCAGAAAGAAGTCATTTTTTGTTTCAATTTGTGTCGTACCTGCTATCTTATTGTATGCGTTCAATCTGTCGTGCTCTAGAAGGATCAACAAGCACATCGGTACTGGCACATCGGCGCACCTATGTGTACGTCCCGGTTGCGAATTTGGGCCTGGGTCTTACGCCTTGGATTCGTAGCAGATCAAAGAGGCACCTTTTTTAGCCCACCCCAGAATCACGTTTTTTAGGTGCGTTGCCCAAGCTTCTGTGATCACCGCTTGGTTTATAAGATTATTTTCCTTTGATCAGCAATAATAATGTCAACATATCAACATTCATATTCCTCTGATCATTTGCGAACATCTAGGTACTGTTGCTATGGCCACCCCATAGGCTGCAGGCAACGCTTATTGCTCGTTTGCCTGTTCCTTTTGTTCCTCAACCTGTACGTGTACTGTACTCTATATTATTATATTTCTGTTCTATAATTGGATCACACTGCTTTCATTGAACAACCAAATCAAGTATCGCGGAAAGCACGCGAAGAATGAGATCTTTGTGGTCTTATCTTGGAATAGCATCTTGAACGCGTTATATGAAAAGGAAGCAAGCGTGGCACGCTGCTCATCTTCTACTTCCGGAGACACGCATTTTGTTAATTTTTGTCATTGCTTTATTCTCCTACGGAACGCACACTGTCCATTTTTTCATCATTTCTTTATTTCCAACAAACCCATATTTTGCTTTGCCTATCCGATCGACTGGGTTTAATTACACAAGTTTGAGGTGACGCTCCCTCGGACCATTTGGGTGGAAATAAAAGTTGATATTAGTGCTGTGTACGCCTGGCGAGCAAGGACCACCCTTTTTATGGCGCATCAACGACGGTCTCAGGTATGTTTGTAAGCTCTACGATACGAAACTAAGCGTTGTCTATTTTGATATTTCTTCACGCGACGCCTTCCTCTAAGTATTTTAATCATTGAACTGCTTCCCATCGTGACGCTCTAACCCCTTTTTTCCACACTTTCTCCATTGCTAACTCCCTTAGCCTTGCCATGAACAGTACTGGCCAAAAAGATATCGCCTTTTGAACTTTTGTTCATAACTTCTTTCTAACAAGAAAACAAGAAATGAAGCTTGAAATTTCTAATTCTGGGGGGGGGGGAATGCAGACACTCATTGCTAATAAACCAAGTTACTAACATCCTCACTACGCTTGCAAATTTTTACTATAAAAATTATGCACTCAAAAAAGTCAAAATGAAGGACTTCGAACTTATTAAGAAAGGACAAATTAAAAAATATGCAAAGCTCTGGGACAGACCCCCACCTAGCTCAATATTGCCGTGCGAGAATCCGGAAAAATTGGTGATTGTCAGGGTTGGGTCCGCGCTGCTGCGACGTGGATTCCTAATACGGGATTTTGACTTCCAATCGATTTTCTCAGGTTTGGTTGAAATCGTTTTTCTGATGCGACGTGGTCTACATAATCAGCTCACTATGCTGCGTCTACTGGTATCAGACTTGGAGCTGGGATTTGCGTGAGGAGCTCTGCCGGACGTTAGATGAGCACGCTACAACGGGCGTGCTCACCTAAAGTCTCTGCGTCTCCACCTCCAGTGCACTATTTCGCCTGGATGAAGGAGCGATAGAATATAGGAGTGTTGTGTACGGTTAGATAGTGGAAACCTTCCTCTATTATTAATCCACGTCGCATTTGACAGCCCTTCCATGTAGCTTCAAGGGCAATTTATACTGGATGCGTGCGACTGACGCGCGTGCCATATGATGAAGAATAGGGGCTAGTCGCATCGCAGTCGCATAGCAGTCGCGCGAGCTTGATGCGTCGCGACGGCCGCACTACCTTTTCATTGAGAATTTCATGCCGCGTTGACCGGTCTTCATCAAAAACCTTTCGCATATGGATGCGTGCGCCTGATAGTCGCACCTGGTATAAATTGCTTTCATATGGGATCCCCCTCCCCTCGCGGTTGATGGCCACGATTCCGTAGGCAACCTTCACTTTTAGACCTCCAATTTTCACGTTCGACCTTCACTCTCGAAGACTCACGCTCACCACTATTCCACCTATGCTCGCGATCTCGAGCGGGACGAAAGCTTGCGTGAGTGCTAGGTATAAGTGTTTATTGAGGATGTTTTTGTCTCTTCGTTCAGAGGTGCGGCGGAGGCTATTAAAGTGTTCTATTTCTGTTCCTCGGATCCAAGTCGGTGAAGTGTTAGGCCGTAGGTGAATTGTGATGGTTCAACCTGGCCACTGGGAGGGATGTCTTTTATACGAAAAGTAGTAAACGAGGCTCGCCTCGCAATTTGCTCGCACTTTGTAAAAACTACTTATGTTTTCATTTACTTGCTCGACGATCGTGGCTTTCGTAATCGCTCATTGAGTGCGGATAGCCAATTCGTTGGCAGCCTGCCAAATTTTAATGTCTACTACGACGTCGTGAAACTTTCCATGCTCTTTTGAAAAGAGAATTTTATTCAACATGATCCCATGATTTTGAAGAAATTGCTTTCGCCTAATACTTGTGTATCCTGTTTTGGCTGCAAAACATTTATCTGAATGATTATAGAAGTTAAGCGTTGCTTTTCACCTCAACTTCGTCTTTTTGAAACAAAATTGAAAACGCCTGCAATGCTGTATAACCGAAAATCTCGAATATCAAGCACTGAGTGAACCTTTCAAAGGATTTGGGATCATGGTGAACAGTAGCCGTTATCTTGAATTCTCAATTCCTTCAGTGGATTTCAGGGTTATACTTCGAGGATAGGAGATCACTCTGTATTGACTGGAAAAGTGTCAAGATACCGTAGTGTACGTATGTTAGTTTTTGGTTTGATGGCAAAGAACTGGTTGATCACATCCAGTAGGTGGTTAGCGTAGTCAGCAATATCGAGCAGTTAGGAAGGAAGATAGGCAGCTCGAAGGTAGGCAACGTGCGAGCGAGTTGTAAGATAAGCTACACTGGCGCGGGCGTCGATGGCGGTGACCAGTTCGCAGCTTCGAAAAGCACGCGGCGCGACGCCGCCGCGAGCAGAAATCCCATTCGGTACATCGAATTATGGGGTTTTCTTGTTAGTCAGTTAGTTTTCTCATTAGTTACCATCAAATGTGATGAACAACTATCAAGAAAATCTAGATTCGCCACCGCGGCGACGATTCCATCGTTGGCCGGCCGGTCGCCACGTGCTTTTCGAGGCCGCAAAAGAGTCACCGCCATCGACTCCCACTGTAATTACTGGGTTGGGGAATGATTTCGTGTGGTTTATTCTCAAATTGTTCGTTTCACATTGATTTGAACTTCGCATGATTGCCGTTCATGGACTGTTTTGTATGCCCTTATTTTGCTCTTTACCGCTATTCCAACTTCGTCCCTCAATTTTCACTGCATCCTTTTTTCTACGACTCAGAAGGCTTCAATCATGGATCAGGTGGGGGCTCAAGCGGCCAGAGATATCAACTACGTCTGTAAAAGAACCTTTGTGCTAAAAGTGCAGAACAGAAGTGGTGAACCCTCCTTAGATAGGGCAATTTTGCCTTCAAGCTGCCCATCGTTCTGGACGCGGTGGTTCCTACACCTGGAGACGATTATCCACCGGTGTTGCTCTAGAGTTATGGAAGACTCGTTACTGATGCTGATATTCGGCTACGTGTAAGTTTAGCTTACGCAGACCATGCACAATGTTGAAATGCGCGATTGAGGGGAATCATTCACATTGGGTATGCTTGATTTCCCTGTGCAAATTTCACCAAAATGACTATCAAGTATCTCAAATATGAGGATATAGGGCAATTCATACTAGATGCGGGTCATCGACAGAAGCGATGACGCTCTAATTAATCATTGTAAAGGGGTGTTTATACTTTTTGGCGAGGCAATGGCGTCGCGGCGACGGCTACAACATATGCGATTCGACGGGTAGCGAAGACGTCGCGTCGCGCGGTTGTGCCGTGCCAAAGTTCGCAAATTTGCGTACACGCAGAATTACAGACATGGCTCGATTTGGCGTAAGCGTCAACGTTTGTGCGTTCTTATGATAAGTCGTCTAATCCTGCAAGTTTCAGGCCAAAGCAGCAAGAAAATCAAAGAAACAACTGCCTAGGTGCGACGTCGCTCCGCGACGTCGCGAGGACAAACGCCAACTACCAGATCGCAACCACTGTTTTTGCATGCTTCCACTCGGGACCCATCGCATTTGAACAGTTTGCTTGGACGCGACGGTCACGTCGCGCCGAAGTATATACACTCCTTAAGGCGCAACCCCTCATTACAGGGGCGTGCTCAAGGTGGTCTAGGAGATATACGCCTTCATACACCATTCCGCTCATGCATTCCTCCTAGATTGCTCGTCTATATCACTTGCTTTGGATTCCCCTCATCCGGCTGGGTTGCTCGCCTAGACCACTGTCCCTATTTTCCTCTCTTGCAGTGCTCTGTGCAATGCTCCGCCTGTATATTCCATTTTGTGCCATTAGGATAAAGTATTAGTAAGAAACAAAGAAACCCCTTACTCGTACACACATATCCTTGCAGTTCTTTCGTTGTCAAAACACACATCAGTAGGCGCGCCGCCTACTACTCTTGCATTCAAAACTGAACCACCTTCTGCCACAGCACTACCAACGCTAAAGCAGAACAATTTTGGTGCATCGGCCGAATTCGGTCGTTGTTTTCCGCATTTTCGCTTCCGCAAGGAGATCAGTTCCGCGAATGACGGCCACAAGCGTTGTGCGGAGGGCGACGGCAACGCAGAGGAAATGGATAAGGAACAGCAAGCGATTAGGCACAACGCGACCTTCATGAGACAGTTAGGAGACGCTGAGGAGTACGCAGCTGACCTGAAGGCTGACGACATCTCGATCGCGGTAGATGAAGATCGACAAGAGAATGACGTCTATCGTCTAGAAAACGAGATGCAAAACCACGGTCAGGGACGGCAAGACGCCGACGCCATCCAAGAAGACCTCACATGCACGCTACTAGCGAAAAGCGACAAATGTCTATTGACGAGCAAGAATAGGGAAGAATGTGTGCTCGCAGACGCGTTCGAGATGCCGTGCGTTTTCTGCGACGCCATAGGCCAGCATTATTCGGATAGTTGTTCGCGGTGCACTCATGCGCAAGAGCGGATCAGGATCCTCCATGCAAGTGCAAATGCCAGCTTTGCCTCGACACGTACTGTACGGGGGAACGCTCGTACCGAAAGAGAAATACCGCCCGCTACCACTGCTAGGAGTATGGATACAACTCCACTATGTGTGAGTTGCCAGAACGAAGCGAGCGGATCATGGAGCGACTGCAAACCTTGCGGAGGGATCACAAGGAAATAATCGAACGAGAAAACAGTCTGAAAGAACGATTGGGCGAGGGTGGAAGCAACCAGTGATCATCTTCATTTCTTTGATTTTTGTCATTCTCGATGTTCCTGTATTTTTCTATGCTCTTGCCACCTTTTTTTGTCTCCTTGCGAGCAGTATCGCGGAATGCACGCGATGAATGAGAACCAGGTCTTATCTTGGAATACCATCTCGTACGCTTTGTACAAAGGAGGCAAGCGCGTTGAGGGCACGTTGCTCACTTTCTACTTCCAAAAGGCACATTTTCACATGTTTTCATCAAGTACCTGTTGTGTTGGAGGGAAAGTTTTGTCTAAATTCTTTCAAAAGTTTTTCTTATCTTGGAACTCCATGGAAAGAGGGATTTGACCTCAGAGAAATTCGAACACACTTGCTAAGCTATTCTTACAGCATTGGTGACTATGGCTCCTACCGTGCTTCGAAGTGTAATGATTTTTTGCCGCATCTCTCATTTCGACATACTGTGGGGCTTCCTAGCGAGTGCTGAAGCCAGACATATATAATTCCAGCCGAGAGAAGTGTCGCTGAATATTCCACAGAATCAAATTGATTCACCTTCAACACTGGTATTGACAGCTTCTAGTGTAATCATGCATTAGAACACAAGAAAACGGAAGGATAACTACCTTTTGAGTTGCTCTCAAAATAAAATAGTAAAAATAGAAGGCGACGAGAGACTAGAGGGGAGCTTTCAGCGAGAAGCTACAAAGATACAAAGCCCTGCACTACCACAGCTATTCTAGTTTCACTGCTGTTTTCAATAAGCTGACCTACTACTATTGGAGTGGGAAGCGATTTGTTGCCGTTTTTCAATCTTTCTCACTGTGATTTGAATCTCGTTTGATTGCTTGTCATGAACCATGTTGTAGCTCTTTCTATTTCCTAGGTAGCGGCTATACTCCTCAAGGAATATAGCACTCTGCGTCGCCGTCGCCTGCGACGGCGGCTGCCGATGTTGGCGACGCCTGCAATCAATGCGCATAGCCTTCACTGTCGCCGGCTTCCGCCGCGGCGCCCCGCCCACAATCGATGGGCATATCGGCCTCACAGTCGCCAGCCACGGCGACGCAGGATGCTACAGTCATCAAGGACTATAGCGGTAGTCATACAATTTTCATAATACATTCCTTACTACTTCCTATGCTCACTTTCCTACTACACGGAATGTGGCTCTTCAAGTCGACAAGAAGGGAAACCGGACATCGCCGATTCCTACAACGATTCAGCTTCAGTTGTTGGTCGAATGCTGCTCAAACGGTTTGAAACATCAAAGGTGTCCATATGAAAGGCTCAGTAGTTTGACAGACAGGGTCAGTAGTTCGACGGATTCCCGATTTAGATATTAAAATTCTGACATTGGTGATTGCCGCCGTACTGTACACCCAAATGTCGCACATAGAGCCTTAGGGGGCTAGTTTCAGCTTAGAAATTCCGAAATGGCTGGAAACCTAATGGTCGTCCTCTTCCGTTTTCATCTGTAAAGCTAGTGTCGCTCGAACTGAACTTCTTGAATCACGTGTTTGGCCGTTGATACTTATTTTTTAAAAATTCGTTGAGACCGCGAAGTGACTGTGCTAATAGGTCGTCAATTATGAAATGTCTGGTTTTCAATGAAAGGTTTTGAGCTGTGGTTCTCAAGCAAGATGCGACACTAGATATCCAAATATCCTCCTATACTATCGGCACAGCTCTGCCATCCTAACGGAAGATGGAAAAGAAGTGGGCTTATTGCTGAAAGGAGTTGTGGTCAGGTTTGACCAGTACAGTGAGTGGCAGGTGGGTTTCCATCCCTGTTTCTCTGGCTCAAGCAACGTGGTTTTGTAAAAAATGGTTAAGATTTGGAACCTATTTTTGAGGGACAGTGTGTGGAAAACTTGTTTCATTCTTGATTGTTGTACTGCCCTGAGTACCTGAGCATCATTGGTTTGTGACGGTCACTCCTTGCTGCTTTTGAAGGCATAGTTTGACGCCTATCCGATCCCGCTATATCTTCCAGCTAATCATTATGCAGGTACAGTCCTTCTCAAAAAAACGGATTGCGCGTGCGGTTTCTTAGTGTTTCGACTGCACCATCACGGTGGGACCTACTCAACCTCTCATCTGAGGCATGCTCTATCCGCATTTCTCGTTCAGGCCCCGCCGCGATGGTGCAGACGCGCAATCAGTCTATCTTTTTGAGAAGGACTATACACGATAAGACACAATTCGCAGCTTCGTGCACCCGAGGGAAACTTCCCAAAAAACATGTTCAGTGCGTTCATTAGTCGGATGCCCCGTAAACATTTCACTGCTGTTTCCAGCTTCCACTGCTCCGATGGCTTGAAGATGGAAGCCATTTTCGGAAATGACGCGATTTCTGTTCTTTTAGTATCTACCTAAAAAGTACTTTCAAACAAAAATTCAAAGCTGTTGTGAAATCAAGGAGGTGAGTTTGAAAGAGCAAGGACGTACCTTTATACTGAAGACAAAGATGAGAAGTTATGCAGTAACGCTTCGAAAATAGCGAGTGTTGAACTGACCCCTTATGAAATCAGAAATTTCATACATGGCGAGCTAAGATCTTCTACCACAGCTAGAGAGAACGGATACGACTTTTCATGTACATCTTTACTAAATGAAAAAGATGATTTCTTTCATAGATTCTCCTTCAGGTAAAATTTCCAAGGATTCCCTCCAATATGATTGAAGAGAGGTGTGATTTACAAGATTTTTGTGTACTCCTTGAGATATTACCTTATTGCTCATAAGGCCAGCTGTGAAACTGTTGCTCCAATCATGTTTCGAATACAAAGGGACACTTTTCGACACAACTTCATAACTTCATTCTGGAACACCCCAATATTTCACTATTCCTTCGTCATCGACTCGCTCGCAATTCGGAGATATGATAGCAGCAATCATATACAGGTTGCAGCATAAGTATTTTGTCGAAATCAATTGTTGATAACTTTTGTCGAAAAGGCGAAAATTTCAATTTCTCTTCGATATTATTCACTTGGAGCCTCACAAATCAAATTTATCTGGAAATGTCTAACATGATCTCCTTCTACCTCGCCGACAGTGGCTAGAATTAGGGCAAGCCAACCGTTGTGGCTCGCTGATAATCTCGAGAAGTTTTTTCCCTCCTTCTGCCCTATCCCCAATTGTGGCGACAGTGGGTTACTGAGCGCATATCAACACCTTCATGATTATCGATTGGCACATCGATACCATTGATGTCAACGAAATTTGAACGCTATTTCTCTGTCTGGATGAGTTCGTGGAGTTGAGGTAACAGTGGTCGCTTTTTGCTTTGCGCCTGGTTTCTCGGAGCACTACTAGCCTGGCGAATCCATCGTGCGCTTTACAGAAATATCCTACTGCTTTACCAAGGAGCGGTTTTTCCATCTCTTGTTCAGCGTAAACTTTGAGCATGAGGTCGCTTTCAGAAACGTCAGCTTCAATGATGATGAAGATCAATCGAGACCAGAAGGGGATATCCTTTCAAATCTATCTGATGTAATGGAGGACTGCGCATGTATGGAGGACTTTTCACTATTAAAGCTCCGCTCCGCATTGAACTGTGGATCATCGTTCTAAGGTGCCCATCTTATGCGGCTCTCAAACGGTCTTCCCATGAAACATCCAGTGGCGGACGCAGAAAGTGGGCGGGGGGGGGGGGG
>JARK01001377.1:345864-403821 GCA_000688135.1 Ancylostoma ceylanicum
TATATATATATATATATATATATACGGCGTTATACGGCGCGCCCACATGTTGTCTATTGTGGCGTCGTAGGAAAAAACTCATTTTCAAATGACTGCGCAGCCCGTTTGATAAGGGTGGTTCCAGGAAGAGTTCATTAAGGTGTCTGTATCCATGCGCATCATCCAACTTTGTCTAGTATGCACGCGAGCATCTTTTGTGAAATGGAGCGAGTTTTCCTACGGCTACCGTAATCTCCCAACGTTTGGTCTCATGTCCTGCGATAGAGCTTGTCAAGTTTAAGGATTGCGCATGTCCTTAACTCGAATCTTTCCAGCCGTGATGTAGGGTTAATAAATCACATAACACCTTTAATATATATATATTTTATCCTTAATACATGAGTAATATTTAAAGTACACAAGAAGGGGCGTGGCTTCATGAGAGCCAAGGGGAAGGGCCGCCGGTCACCAGGCCATCTCACTCTCATCTGATGACTGGCTCCGCCCACATCAACTCGTGGGCTCGACAAGCTCACGTCGAGCTCTCAGATTTGATATACGTGCTACACAGATTGTGTGGACTCTAAGAAACAGAAAACGTGGATGGGCAAGAATTTTGGCCGGACCTTGCCTTTAAAAGCCGCAGGCGAAGAAGATAACACCACTGATGAAGGAAGACTGTTCCATAATCTAGCACTTCACACTAGGAAGGAATCACGAAATTGTTTGGTTCGAGCATTACGCACGATAACTCTGAACTGGTGCCCTCTAGTTTTGAGACTGAAATTAGATCGAGTGAAAAGAGTATAAAAATCTATGTCAATTTTTGCGAACACAATTTTGCATAGTAGATTCTGGTCCTGAATTATCCGTCTTAGTCGCAGAGATGGGCTTTTTAGTCTAGACAATCGCTCTGGATACGGAACATTGAATAGCCCCGCTCTATCAAAGATGCGTTTAGTTAAACACCTCTGAATCTTTTAAAAATCATTAATAAGGTGGTACTTTGCTGGGGACCAAATGGGAGTGCAATATTCTAAAAGTGGTCTGACGTATGTAGTAAAAAGGTTGAAGAGGGTCTCTAGTCGGCGAGTTAGGAACGCTCTCAGAATAGAGTTCGATTGCTTGCAAGCAGAGTGCACAATATTCATTATGTGCTCCTCAAAGTGGAGATTTTTGAATAAAGAATGTCAAGATCACGAATAGAATCCGATATGGAAGGTTCGTGGCCACCAATGTCGAATTTGTAGTTAGGGGGATGATTGGGGCCAATTAACATAACAGGCGTTTTTTTCCCGGGAAATGTCCATTTGCCATCCAACGGACCAATCATGAACAGCGTTAAGAGCCCGCTGAATTGCACGTGGGGAGTTAATGGCGTAAAGTTTGCAGTCATCGGCATAGATCGAGCAATGAACTGTTGGGGGGTAGACAGCCTGGGAGGTCGGTAATATAGAGAAGAAACATCAGAGGAACATGTTCCCTGGGGTACGCCGCTGGTTGTTCGGTAAGCCTCAGAAAACGCTCCATTCACGCATACCTGTTGACGACACAGGAACGACTTCAGCAAACGATGTAAGCAGCCAGTTATGCCATAAGAGCTCAATTTGGAGAACAGGAGATCGAGTGGGATAGAATCAAAGGCTTCGGCGTAATCGATGTAACAGGCTGTAAAGTGACCCCGGGAATCAATAGTTTCTTGCCAAATGGGAATAGTGGACATGAGGGCGGAGCATGTTGATCTCTTCTGAAGGAAGCTATGTTGTGCACTGGTAAATAGTTGATTGGTTTGGAGATAAGCATAGAGTTGCTTGGACACGAGGCTCTCAAAAACCTTACTAGTGCAGGAAGTCAGGCAAATCGGCCTGTAATTTTTAACATCAGATTTGCAACCCTTTTTAAAAATGGGCTTAACAAAGCCAAGCCGCCATAGCGAAGGGACTTCCCCTTGCAAAATGAAACGGTTAAACATCAGGGTGAGGACCGGGGTTAGTCCCAAAGCCGCCTTTTTGATAAAGATATATGGAAGGTTGTCAGGCGAGGATGAATTCCGGGAAGGCAGGTGCGAGAACGCTCCATAGACATTTTGACTGGATATGTCTATGAAATCCGTGTCTATGTCTGTGAAACTAGTACACTGACAGTGATGATATGATGGTGTTTCACAGACAGATCTGAAATATTCAGCAAACGCTTCTGCTTTCTCTACCTCCGACTCACAAGGAATCCCATCAGATCTAAAGATAGTTCCAATGTTTGAGGATGTCTTCAGCCTGGCATTGACGTACTTGTAATAAGCCTTTGAGTTACGATTAACTGCAATTTTGTCTTCGTAAAACATGCTGTGTGCGGCCAGCTCACGTTTGAGCTTCCTAGAAAACCGGAGATATTTGTGCATGTCCATTCTGAATCGAGCGCGGTAGTACATTGAAACCTTTGATGCTAATTTGCGAAATTTCAAGGGATATTGTATTCCTTTCCTAGACTTCCACTTGATGGGGACAAATTCATGGATTATCCCGGTGCAACAATTCAGAAACGAAAGGTAACAATCATTAATTGATTTTGAGTTTGCGATTAGCTCTCGCCAGTTTATGCTAAGTAAACAATCGCAGATAGCCGAATATTCGCCATTTTTGTAGTCTAGATATTGACCATTAGTTAATTTTAGACATCTAGGGTTTTGAATCTCGGAGGAGATAGCACTGTGAACGGAGGTTGAGAACGGAGGAAGCGCTTTTAACACATTCGCGACATTACGCTTTTGGCATGCTGTGTCACGTGGGACACACGCGCTTTTGCACAAGTAGGACCCGTGCTCAACCGCTTGAGCACGTGGTCCCACGTGGTAGGAATTTTTCCACTGCTGCATAATACTTCGAAAATCCGCGAATTTGAGACAAACCATAACGCAAATATGCACGAGCTTGAAGCTAATTCATGAAGTTCACCTGCATAGGAGGTAGTAAGTAAGTAAGTTAATCTTTATATAAATCGTTCTTTTGCTTGTCAGTTTCAACCACGCATTAAAGAAGTATGAGAGGACGTCTGCTCTGCCCATCGCGTGTATGGATTGCTCGAACATTTGTTAATATACTACTGTATAGGAGTTTGCTCATTAAGATTGCTTCACAAAAATATAACTGCGAAAGGGGCGTGCTCACCCGGTTGAGCACGCGGTCCCACACGTCGCACTATGCGTGCTCAACCGGTTGAGCACATTGTCGCGAATGTGTTAATTGCTGTACGGTGTCCATATTATTGGTTATAGCCAGGTCCAAAATGTTTCCATCATGCGTAGGCGTAACAACTAGCTGTGTCAGGGAATGAAGACGGCAGAAATCAAGGAATTCTCGTGAGCAAGCGCAACTAGAACTAACTTTCCACTCAGTCCAGCTAATTTTAGGGAGGTTGAGATCACCAAGTAGTATACATGTTCCGGTGTTGTAAAAAAATCTATGATAGCTTTAAGAGCGTCACGAAATGAATCTACACTACATGAAGGGCTACGATATAACAGGATGATCCGATTGCTATCGTTAGTTGAGGTTTTGTTCATACTGAGAACCAGGCACTGGCAGTAAGGAGAAAAATTGTTTGAACAAATGAGATTGTGGGAAATGTCACTACGAACAAGGGCCAGCACTCCTCCTCCGACAAATACATCCGTTCCTCGCCGCACTTCAGCCGAAATGGAGTGCGGCGAGGAACGAATGTATTGGTCCACCGATGGAGAAAGTTGAGTCAGCGCTCAGCATGAGTGAAACCATTGGTGAACATGGTGCGCCGGAGTTTAATAGCATGAGAAAGACCAGACCACGGGTTTGTCAAAGGAGTACGGGTGCGCTTCAGCTCAGCAGTGTGGGAAACGTTCAGATGCGGCATAGAAATGTTGTGACAAAGAATGGCAGGGAATAACATTACACTGGAGAGTAGATTTTTTTGGTGTGTGATGAGGAATTTTCAATCAAGGCTACCATCGACACTCGAAGTCCGACTTTAGCTGGGCTGCCAGAATGGCAGATTGTACGAATTTATATTTGCTCTCAGTTAATGATTTTCGCCAGTTTCCTTATTTTCTGAGTGCTTTGAAGGTGTGAATACTTTGCACATACCTCAAGTGACTGCCCCACCCCACTTTCTATCGTTCCATAGGGGCGCTAATTTAGTTTATCAATGCGAACGAAGCGAGCATTAGGGAAAGTCTGGAAGTTTGGAGTCGGCGGCCAGGCTGGTAGGTAGAATAACGCCGAAGTCTCACACTCGACAATGCTTCCTGTTCAATCCATTATTACATTATGCTTACCCTTGTCAACCGGAACTAACATTCAATATTGGTATCTACTTGAGTGCAGAGCTCCACTGCAGAGCGGATCAAAGCATGTTTCGGTGCCTTAATCGGCGACTAGCCGCTAAGCCTTGTCAGGCATAGTAGGTGTATTCTCACTGTGAAAGTTAGCCAATAGCCTTGAACTACATGAATAATTCGAGGTTGCACCTTCTATAATACGATGTGCTCACATAAACGCACCTGGGGTTTCATTTCATCAGAAGGTCTAGTAGTTGTATGAGATACTTCAACATCCCCAATTTGATTTACAAGTAAAATGTTGCGCAGCATTGATCGCATCTCATCGTGTGCAATCGCAACCAGCACTTTCACAATGCCCTGCCCATATTTTCATTTTGCGCTCGGCTAACTACTGAGGCTAACATTTTACGACAAGTGGTAATGGATTTAAACGTCTCCTCCTACATGCTCACATCTCAGAATTATTCTCAAAAATGTCTTACCTTAGCATCCGAGCAATGTGAACAATCGACTCATCTAGAAAGTCTTGCTCATGAGCGAGATCAGAATTATCATTCATTTGACAATAACTCAATGCCTGAAAATTGCGTGAAATTCCTGTTGTGTATGCCTCATTCTAAACATTTATCGGACTCCATAGTGAGCTGCGGCTATTTTTTCCCGAATCCTTTCCTTAAAGCCCTACAATATTTTTTACTTTGTTATCAAGCATTATTGTTATATTTTTGAATATACTATTCTGTTATCCTCACTCTTCTGTATGTTGTCGACATTGCAAGTGGGAGTATATTATAGCAGAGAGTAGGTCCTTCAATGTAGCCAGATGGACAGGGCATCGCACAATACTTTGGCGGGCCTAAACAACTCTTCCTGAGAATACCTAACACACGTATTTATAGGTGACTTGGAGCGAAGATGATCACTGTTTAAGACCTACGGAGGACAGACAATTTTCACTCACTGCTGACTTCCTCATCGTCTGTGGTTCCATCGTGGAACTTCGGAAGTGTAGAGAGAACCGTTTTTTCCGTTTTTCTAGCAATATATTGCGTTGTAGACTCGAGTTCATACTTCAGGAATGAAGTAGTGGACGTTTCATTTGAAGCAGTTGTTTTAGGCAAACTCACTGAGAAAAACTTGCCCCCCAGTGTGCTCTTTTCTTTGTGGAGTTGATCATTTCTTGAAGTAGGAACAGCAAAAAAAGAGCTAGGCGTAGTGGTACGGGCAGAGCCCCATGTCATCCTCTCCAATGAGTCACTTCCATTTGTATATGGAAAAGAATTATGTCTCTGCGAACTTATTTCTCCCGGTTGAGGAATAAAAGAGGTGTCCAAAGAAAAGGTGGGCATATGACTCTTTAGCTTTGCCAACCGCGTCGTCATCATTGAATTCACAAAAGTTTTTGTGGAAATAGTAGTTGCGTTCATAGCCAAGGATCCACTAGAAGTCCATCCTGCAGCCTCTGTTCTTCGTACTACCGTCGGAGGCTCCTGCCATTGTTGTTCTTCTGTTGTATTTGTCTTCGATGTTAGCGGTGACGCTTCTAATGTGATTGTCGTTGTTGTTCGCGGCTTGGAAGAACTTCTATAACGCAATTGCTCAGGTCTTGATGAGCAAGAAGGTTTTGAGGGACTCAGGAAGCCGGTCACAGTTCCTGCGGATGATTCTGTTTCTCTGCTTGTATTTGACGAAGATATCTGGACAGGTTGTTTCGTTACCGTGAATGCTGCAACACTTTCTGCCAATGTCGCGAGCGTTTTTCGTTGATCAGGAAGACTACCGTAGGTTTTATTATGCACAAATTCCGCTCTCTTTGTTCTCTCTGTTAAATTGATGGTCTTGTGCTCTTCTGTCGTCACAAGGCTGGAAGACACGGGTATGACTGCAGTCGAATAAGCTGATCCATTTAAGAAACCCATATCCACAGCGGAAGAAACTGAACTCGGAGTTGAAGTAAGAACAGCAAGAAAAGAGCTAGGCGTAGTAGAAAGTGCTGAGCCCACTGTCATCCTTTCCAATGAGTCACTTCCATTTGTATAGGGAAAAGAATCATGTTTCTGCGAACTTATTTTTCCCGGTTGAAAAGTAAAAGAGGTGTACAAAAGAAAGGTGGGCATATGACTCTTCAGTTTTGCCAACCCCGTCGTCATCGTTGAATTCACATAAGTTGTCTTGAAAATAGTAGTTGAGTTCATATCCAAGGATACACCAGGAGTCATTTTTGAAGCCTTTGCTTTTTGCACTACCGTCGGATAACCCCGCCATTTTTGTTCATCTGTTGCATTTGTCTTCGATGTTAGCGATGATGCACCTGATATGGTTGTCGTTGCTGTTTGCGGCGTAGAAAAATTTCCATAACGCAACTCTTGAGGTG
This sequence comes from Ancylostoma ceylanicum, assembly GCA_000688135.1. Classification (NCBI taxonomy): domain Eukaryota; kingdom Metazoa; phylum Nematoda; class Chromadorea; order Rhabditida; family Ancylostomatidae; genus Ancylostoma; species Ancylostoma ceylanicum. The sequence continues at coordinate 352,530 of JARK01001377.1, forward strand.
TCGATGACCAGTAAGATTCTGTGGGGATCAGGAAACCGATCGTAGTTCCTGCGGAAGATTCTGTCCCTCTGCTTATATTTAAGGAAGATATCTGGACCGGTTGTTCCGTTGTGATTGCTGCAACACTTTCTGCCAGTGTTGCGAGCGTTTTTTGTTGATTAGGAAGACTTTCATAGGTTTTACTATGTACAACTTCCGTTCTCTTCGTTCTCTCTGTTAACTCGATGGTTTTGTACTTCTCTGTCGTCACAAGCCTGGCAGAAACGGGTATGATTGCAGTCGAGTAGGCAGATCCATTCAACAAGCCCATATTCTCAGTGGAAGTAATTGAAACCAGAGCTGTGGACATCGTATATGTTGCCCGTGGGCTGTTGGTGCCGTTACGTGTTCCAGCAATGTTCAACGATGACGTCGCAGATGCGGTTCTAGTGGACTCTTCTCTACTAGTCGATGCCATCTCTGTGACACTATTCTGACTAGTATGTGAGATTCCTCCTGAAAGCAGAGGTGTTACTGTGACGGTGGTAACTCCAGAACTTTTCTGCAATGCCACGTCTAGGTTAGTTTCTTTGCTAAAGGCGGGGGAATGAAGTGTATTATTCAGGGTAGGAACTGCTGAAGCAGTATAGGACTCTCGGGATGTGCTTTTCTCAACTCGTGATGTGTGCTCTGTAACAACAGAACTTGCAATGCCTCCTTTCACTACCTCACTGTCAGAAGTTTCTCCGCTTGATACAATGCCGTTGCTTGGATCTGTAGGCTTTTCTGAAGTCCCGGGTGACTGTATCGATGATGACGTTTGCAATTGAGAGAAGTGCCGGGGAATCTTAGACTTTTCGTAATCTTCCGTTAGTGTGCTCTCTTTGGGTTCTCTGTCCGTTATTTGGGTTCGATTATGAAGATGTGCCAAGCTCGTAGCAAAAATCGGTTCTAAAGCACTCGACGATTTTGCAGAGAGGGCAGACTTGATTGAGAAATAATGAGGAACAGTGTAGCTTGTGAGTTTTGTTGTTATTGTGCTGACAACAGTTTCGTCGTTGATTCCAGCAATGTTGCTCGAAGTTGTCATTGTGCTCTTCTCTGGCGCAATGCTTGAATTTAGAAATGTGCTCGTGGAATGGTATGTCTCACTCTGGCTGCCAGACCTATACCTTGAAGTGTTCACAAAATATGGAGGAGCTATTTCAGTACTTTTGAGTTCATAATCTCCGCCTAGTGCGCTCGAAGTTACCAGTGTGTACTCTCTTATCGCAGTGCTCGAATTCAGAGATAGGCTCGGACGAAGGGTTTCCCTCTGATGGCTGCTTTCAGAAGTACTCCTTCCAAGGCTCGGAGGAAGGGTTTCCCACTGATGGCTGCTTTCAGAAGTACTCCCTCCACATGTAGTAGCCGTTTCAGTATTTTCAGGTTCGTAAGTCCTACCAAGATTGCTCGATGCTGTCGGCGTGTGCTGTTTTGGTGCGACGCCTGGATTCGGAGATGTGCTCGGAGATGAGAGACGATAAGTTTCCCCCTCAGAGCTGCTTCTGGAAGTGGTTCTCTCACGTAGTGTGAAAATTTCAGTGTTCTTAGGTTCGTGACTGCTATATGGCAGGGTGGTCACGTGGTTAGCTTTTCTGGTCTTTTCTGTTGTCACCGAATTTGTGGAAAACTTAGGGGTGACGTAGGGTGGCGAAGTTTTCCTCCCATAATTTGTGAGGACGGTATTTCCTTTGCTACGATATTGCGAGGATTGACTAGTGTCATAACCAGTAACATTAGCCGAGACAGTATTGGATGCAGAATCAGAAGTGGTCGATGCCCGGATGTCATAGGTAGTAACAACATTCACTGAAATATTTTGCGAGGAGCGGTAGTGCACACTAATTGTCCTTTCTGAAATAGTTGGTAGTTTACTTGCTCCCTTGGTCGGAATTCGCACGATCGGCCCAGTGCTTGCTTTCAGAGGATTACTTGTTGGTTCATCTTTATCTGATGTTGTAACTCTTGTATCATTTGGCTGTAGTTGTGTCGACGAAACTTTTTTATCAGAGAAATTCTTGGGGGGGAAATTGAGTCTCTCGACTACTGGGCAAGAAAAAAACTTCAGGTTAAAGCACTGGCACATATGTGAGCAGGAGCAGGGACACCCTGTTCGGTGAATTTGACCTTTTACAGATTGTGAAAACCCCCCTCCTACAATGGGACCGCAGTCCTCTGCATCTATAAGAGATTTATACCAAAATGTCACGAAGCCAGTCGAACTCCAGTAGCATCCTTCTTCTAAATTAAAAATTTTTTGTCCAATACCGGTGTCGCACTTGCATGTAGGATCATCTGAAATATATCATACGTATCATCGTACCTATACAGCAGAATTTCGGAGTTTACAGCCTTTATCAGTACAGTTTCGCAATTTGCCGGAACTCACAGGTTATGAGATCGCAAAGTCGGCGTTTTCTACAAACCTCAATTTTGGTGTTTATATGAACGGAAATGAAAAATGGACGAAACTTCGCATTAGTTCTTTCATCAAAAATACGTAGCCGGGTACAGCAGGATTCAAACGATGTTTTAGCTAGCAAATCACGCATACAATATCAGGTCGAAAACCAAATGAGCGTCCGTTCAGCTTCCACGAGGTTGCATAAACTCAGAAGAGTGTGTGAAAACGCAAAACTTCTTTTAAGCTTAACTCTATAGTAGAAGAATTCGAAGGATAGCCACCTTGGTTCAACAGTGGCATAGAGAATCCTAATTCATACACTTTCATTAACAAATTGCTAGCGTATTTTGCGAATTACTGGGCGGATGAAAAGTATTAAGAGTCCCCTACAAATCTGCCACTTTAGCGCTGAGCTCAGTGGATATACAGGTGTGATTTTTCGTTTCCTTCATCACTTTTGATGCCTGTGTGAGCAGCAGACTAACGCTATGAAATTCTCTACAGAAAAAATTAGTAAAGTAGTTTGTGGGAGTAATCCGAAACAGAGCGCTGCGAAGCTGCGCTCTGTCTCGGGACTACTTCGAGAGTTCAGGTCACCTAGAGGCAAAGTGGCCTCTGGGTCGGGTATGAAATACATATATCATCCCCCTTATACAAGGGGGGGGGGCATAAGTTACTGTACAACGTTTGATCTTTTATTTCTCCGCCAGGAACCCATGCACTGCTCCGCTCTTTTCTCTGCAGAATAGAGAAAGGTTCAAAGTATCATTTAGTTAAGATTCGCTTTTCCGCAAAAGTTTTGCGATTGAGCCATTGGGTTCGAAACAAATTTTTGAGGAGAGGGTGGTTGCGACAATTTTCCCTGGAAAATCCACAAAATCTTCGAAACGGATTTTACTGCTCAGACACTTCTTGAAAAGCAAGAAGTGTTCTTTACAGATTTTACAAGAGAGCGGAGTCCAAGAACCACGCTGGCGGAAGACCACGGCTACTCCATGCTACCAGTAAAATTTCCACCAGATTTAGAAGATGAATTTTCAAGAATTTTTCCACTAGAAGACAGGACATCAGCTAAAGTGCTGATATGATCTGAAAACCATGGTAAAAATGCTGCAGAATGGCTGTGCAGCCTCATCACCAGGTCCAGATACAGGCCAGCTGTGCTACTCGAAATTTAATGCTCTGTTTCTTATAATCCAAGCAATTCTTGGGATAGCCTCGTTCTGTGCTCTAATCAACGCCGATCTTCCATGGATTTTGCACATACATCTCACAATCTGCTTCAAGAATACAAGACTATTTTGCATCCCCCGTAAATCATGTCAAAAACTGTTTGTGGCTGTTTTGCTCAGGAATTGCGCATACCCCTCCTCACCCCCTGTATAATAAACGGCGAAGGTGTTGCGAAATAGTCTGTCGCCGGGTGGCTCATCACCGAGGGAACCGAGCGAGTGCTAACTTTCTTCGTTTCGAAATAGAATTCTCTGTGTCAAATTGACAAATTTGCAGAAGGTGAGATAAGGATTGTTGAAGATTTCGAGCACATATAGGGAAGATTCCTACGCAAATCACCGAGAAAGAAAATTCGGGAGCGAAGACTTAGCATACCTGCGGTCAAGATGCTTGGAATGCAAGCCCAGGTGAGGTTTCGAGCTCAGGTGAACATATTTCTAGAAAAAGGAACGCGAGATTCTTCCATTCACTCATTTTTTTTCATTAATCGTTTCTACGAAAGCCAACCAACTTCATACACAGTGCATTTCGGCTAGGAAGAGCTCGTATTGGACTGTTTTAAACCGTTTTAATACTCATCCAGCGGATTCGGTGGTTCGGTAAGAAACACTTCCAACAGCGATTTTGTTACTCGAGAATGCATATTGATTGCTGACACTCCGACAATGTATCGATGAGTGATTGCTCTTGTGGCAAAATATGCATCCTTTACCGTAACTACGTCGATAGTTGGAGCGGTTTGGCTTTGATTGCACGACCACGCCGATGTTCTTCTGGCCTGATGCTGTCATAACGTCTGCTTTAGTAGCGATCTTTTTTTTTTAGAATCGCCATTTGATCGCCTCTGTTTTGGCCTAAGTGTGACGTATGTGAACGTGACGGTAGTGACACGCAGTCCAGACTTCGCTCAGTGTTATCGCACGTTCGATAAGATCTAGAACACCCCCAGTTGGACTCACTTCTTTTTGAACTCCAAATGTTCTGAATGAAGCTCCCTATTTGTTCGACATTTACATTTGGTAAGTTATACCAGTAAGGCCGTTTTTCTCCGCTATAGCCGTTCGTATCTGGGATTCATCTTCTATTTGACGAATTCCCGCCAGATTCTGGCTTTTATCTGTCTTATCTTTGCAGTAGGTATACTCATATCGTATCTCCTTGCAGAGTTTCTGGTAGTCTTCCTTTGCCTCCTTCATTCGTCGAACACTACTCTATAGTAAAGCTGTTGTAGAGCGGCACTGCTCACCGTCTTCGTCGTTTCCTCTTCTATATTCTACATTTCTTTGCGTTTTCCTCATAGAAATCCACAGGTTTTCGTAGTTAGTTTGCCATAAGAAAGATTGGCTTTCTGTGGAAATGAAGTGCCATGGCTTTTTGGCTAATTCGACAACGTCGCGTAAAATTTGCCCTTCAAAGACAGTTATGTGCGCTGCGATCTGGTTATGCGAGCGCTAACTGTAGTGCTAGTGAGGTTGGGTTGAATCGGTATCGATTCTGGATCCTTGATTGGATCGGTGATTTAGAACTCTTGGGTTCCTAGGTTAGACCTTGCTAACCTCTTCTCTAGATCGTTTGCGACGGACGAGTGGATGTTACTTTGCGCCTGGATCTCATTTGATCTACACTTGATAGCTCACATAACAATAAAAAAGGAAGAAGGTCAATCTTCAGTGATAGACACTCATTCTTACGGCTTGGGCTGGGCCGTGAAATTGCTCAAGTGTGAGCGAGTCTCTTCTCCAGGCTTTGACGCGGGAGGAATTGCTTTGTTTTAGCCGCTCAGAAAAATGTGGCGACTTATTTGGCGTGTGGTGGCGCCATAGACTCCTGGACTTTTGTTGTCCATTTGTGCAACAGATATAGTGGTTCAGTGGATCTTTATTATACTGCACAATAGAGAGGTGGAGATGTGAGGAGCGTGTGCCGTGTGCTGCTTGCAACATCGTTCTGACTAGTAAGCATTATCTCTACCATGGAACGGGTCAGTACCGCCCCCTCCACAGGAGGTAGAGCATCAGCGGTGAACGTCAGTACTATTAGGTTGTCCCATAAATAATGGCTGCCTTGAAGCTGAGCTTCGCAAGGTGCATAATTATAAAAATTACGGAAACAAAGGAATGACGAGGTTTTTCTAGAGTGTAAATGGCGCACGCCTTGTGCTTTCCGATCGTTCAGGAATTGTCTACCTAGCTCCTGAATTGCTGGGGTTATGAAGTTTCAAATATTCTTGGTTGCGGTCATTATTTTTGGGACAATCTAGTGCAAAGATAGTCGATTTGTCGATGATACGGACTGCAATTATTTGAGGGTCCTTCCGGAGAAGGAGGATGGAGGGATCGCTAGTGCAAGATATTCCCATATGTATTATTGCAAACAGGTTTCAATTAATATTATACAATATGTAGCTCCAGAGTATTTCAGTGACCCAGAATAAGAACAAGACGAGGGATACCATTCAGCTAGCAGATATATACAGTAGGCGTCAATGGCGGTGACCCGTCTGCGGCCTCGAATAGAACGCGGCGCATCCGCGCCGCTCACGCATGAATCGTCGCCGCAGTGGCTTATCTGGGTTTTCTTGATAGTTGTTCATCATATTTGATGATAACTAGTAAGAAAACTAAATGACCATCAAGAAAACCCCATAATTTGATGTCCCGGAGAGTATTCTCACTCGAGCGGCGCGGTCGCGCCGCGTTCTGTTCGAGGCCGCAGACGGGTCACCGTCATTGACGCCCACTGTACCTTCTTTTGTAACCAGCAGAAAAGTCTATGTTAGTTTATCTTTGAACCTGGGCATCTTGTGTTGAATTCATAAAATTTTCTTTGCCGTGCCAGGTTGTTCTGGTGGAAAACTTTATTGTGACCTCACGTTTCGACAGAAATTGTCTTCGTCGGAGGACTGAAAATGTCTCCGGCCGCTTTTTGTCTCTATGCAATACACGACCAAACGCCTCATCCTGCTTTGCCATTTTCGGCCTTATCCAGGGCAAAGCACCGAGATTGAGGTCCAACACACCAATGTTCTCCATCGTTTCGCTGTTTTTTCCGCACAGCTCTAGATCGTTTGCGACGGACGAGTGGATATCACTATGCCCCCAGGATCTCATTTGATATTCACTTGATAGCTCAACGCTAAAAAAGTGAAGAAGGTCACTTGTCATGATCTCTACATGAGGGAAACGTGTGGGGCACAGAATGTGTGGATTAAAGAACTTGTGACCACAAAAAGACGAGGAAATGCAACTTCACCGCTAGGGCCCCAAAGGATTGAGACGCACAGTGGCAATGACTTCAGTGTCAAGTGCAGAATACTAGCATTCGAAAACAGTATTGCTGCGAGGAAGACACAAGAAGCGCATGGATTTCTACCAGAAACCCGGGTATGAACAACAGAACAGTCTATCACTAAACATTGACCTTCTTACTTTTTTATTGTTATGTGAGCTATCTAGTGTAGATCAAATGAGATCCAGGCGCAAAGTAACATCCACTCGTCCGTCGCAAACGATCTAGAGATGTGCGGACAAAACAGCGAAAACATTAGTGGGTTGGACCTCAATCTCGGTGTTTGCCCTGGATAGTGCGTAGAGACAAACAACGGGTGGCACCAGAGCTCTGACGAAGACTACTTCTGTCGGTGGTACTGCTGAGGTTTCTTCTGATAGTGATTGCCTAAATCCTCATCTTCATGATTAGTAATGCAGTAGTTTCAGGCAAATTGTCTAGACTCTTTTAGTATTCATAGATGAATAGTGTAGCTTTTTTTTTTCGCAGCCCATTCCTATAAGCAGCTAGCGTTTTCGAGAACACTTCAGTACGAAACTGATTCACAGTTATAGATGTTGAAGATTTTAGCGAAAAATATGTCCATACATATTCTACCTTGACAACGGGTCCCTCACGAACTCACTACGACAGCATCTTTGGCTTGTCACCGTTTCGCCACCATGAAATGCGCAAACTCATTTCCTGTGGGATCACGTCAACAGAATCTCGTCCACGGCTGGCCAAAGTTTTTGATTGCCAGAAACAAGGATCAATCTCTTCGTTTTTTTATCTGCAAAGCTTTCATCGCCTGATCCGAACTGCTTGAACTGTAGAGAAGTATTTATCGGTCGAGGCAGGACAGTCATGGCTACCGCCAAAGTAGGCATGATCCAGAGACTTGCGCTGTTTAGGGAGAACAGCTTAGACGAAACACTACATCCATTCTACACGTTTCCACAGGTGAATATCACCGCTTTTACCGAGAATCAGTAGTATGTGCGAACTCGCGACCCCACGCTGGGAGCGTGCGCTCCATTCTCTTTGTTTTCCTTGCATTGCTTTCAATAACTATTATGTCATTTGATGCGTACGCTTGATGGTTCCCAGCTTCGACCAATGAGTTATATCCCGCTAAAAATGAGTGCGAGAACTGTATCAAACTGCTCATATGGTTGAAACTCATTTGTTTTTCTAGAAATTGCTGGAAATCAGATAGATTCGCACAATCTTTCGACGAAATATACACCAGAACCCAAATTTAGGCTGAATTGGGCAGATTCTAATTATGCCACGTAACATTCCAGAGATAAGGATTTGAGATCAACTTCAAAAACCGTGTTTTACAGTGAACAACTCCCTATGGAATGCCGGAAAAAAGAATCCTTATGGAGTCCAAATAAGCTCCGTGGAAGTTCCAAAATCAACCAAGTTCTGACGCATGTTCAAAATGATAACCCGATTGAACAGGTGAAATCGTGCGGAATGAAGGTCTCCATCACTCGCGAAAGCAAAAATGAGAGTCCTCGAACCCCACCAAGAGTGTTTTTGCGGCATAGCCGCATCTACCGCAAAAGTACACTTATTTTTGAAGAGAAATCCTCAGCAGGTGTGCCCTCTGACTGTGCTACGTACCTGCGCCAGGTTTTGCCTTCAGTGATAACATGAAAAAAATTCGTTTTTGATGAGAACCTATGGAATTTTCGTAGTTCTGGAAACAATTGAATGCAAATATGCAGTTCGATACTATAGTATCCTTGATCATCGTATTTGTCTCGAAGCTCCGCAGAAGTTCCGAGAACCGCAAAGCTCCACGGAAACCAGCATTTTCTCTGCGTCTCCACTCGGAACTTCCGCGGAACCTCCAGAGACGTTCCGAAAATCGGGCTCCAATAGGAAACCGCGCTCCGCGGAAGTTTCGTAAGTTTGTCTGGGTTGTACAAGAAGGTAGAAGAAGGTCAAGAAGGCAGGCTGCAGAGGAGACAGTGAGCAGAGTAGATGCATTACATCCACAGCAGCAGAGTGTGCAAAATGAACGATATAGCTCCTCAGTAGCGAACATTTCACATTTTTTTTCAACATTTTTTCTCAAGAAAAAAAACCTTACAAGGTAAAGAATTATCCCTGTCTTGGAACGGATCAGGAACGAATAAATCGCAGAGAACTTGGAGAAACAGTAGAAGCACTATGGGAACAGCAACCCACATTACTTGGCCACCCTGAAAAGTCTCAGTTAACATAGCAGTAGCAATGTAGAACTAAGGAAGAATTCGCGGAGTGACCGAAGCGGTGGCCAAGTGGTGCAATTCCTCTGTTGTCAATACCAAACGAGATCTGGGTGTGCTCCTACCACGTATGTACAGGGTGGTCCACATGAAGTGTGACGGGAAAAACTACCCATAACTTCACAGAAATCGAACTAAATGAGAGCTATTTTCATTTATTTAGATGACAAAAAAATTCTCTACAACATATCTCAGACCACTTTCGAAATGACCTCCTTTAGCCTTGATACAAGCGTCCGATCTCTTCCAAAAATTCTTGAGAATGCGCGCTACCATTTCCGGCGAAATTCGGTCTCAAGCAGCCACGTGGGCTGTCTCCAGCGAATCTTATGACATGTGTTTGAAAGAGCAGACTTTTTGCTCCAAGATAGATTGGACAGCGAAATCCAGGGGGCTGAGATCGGGTGAGTTTGATGACCAAACATCCTTCGTCCAGAAACACGGAAGATTGCTCCCACAGCACTTCAGTGCCTTTATTTCACCGTGAGCAGGTACTCAATCTTGATGGAATCCCCACTCGATATCTGTAGCATTCTATTCGGTCAAAGGAATCACACCATACTCCAGGATCTTTTTCATATGAAGTTCGACATAAATTTCAACTCCTTTTTGGACAAAAACCAGCTTAGCCTTGCCCAAATCCGATACTCCACCACTCCATCACAGATTCTCAGAAAAGAGTTTTTTCAACCTTGACTGCTCTTGGAGATTCCTTCGACAAAAGTTCCAGCTGATTCTGCGCATTCCAAAGTGATTATCCCTTCGTCCGTAGAGGGAATTCGGCCGAGCTTGTCACCGCGCGCAAGGGTCATCACCTTTCTGCATTTTTCTAATCTGGAGGCCTTCATTTCGTCTCTGAGGCGTTGTATTTTGGCGATTTTGTAGGATACAACTCTAGATCAACTCTGATCAGTCCTCGCATGGTTGAACGACCTATTTTGTGATTCTTGGCCAACTGTCTGATGCTTCTTTCAGGATTTCGCCGCAGTTTGCTTTTGACGGCGTTTGGAAGGACAGGGGTCATGGCAGTTCGATCAAGTCTTCCACTCGGACAATTTTCAATCCCTCCAGTTTCTCCCAAACTGCTTATGACCTGATGTACTTGCTCCCTGTGCAGTCTGAGCGTCTTCGAGATCTCGGAAACTGATGACCCGCGTTTTTGCATGGCGACTACTGCTGTTTGATCCTCATGCGATGCTATCTTTTTCTGAAAACAGAGGACAAGACTGCTTCCTATAGGGCTACAAAACACGGCAGAAACGAATAACACAATGAAAAAGCACAAAAAAGCAATAAAAACGTCCAAAAATTGATTTTCTTTGGCCCGTCACACTTCATGTGGACCACCCTGTATTGTCGCGCGTCGAAATTACCCTGAACCTGCTTGACACGACAATTTGTTCGTCCTGTCTTCCTCATCAAACCATAGACAAGAATGCTGAACTTCGGGTATGCGTGGATTTGAGGGTGTCATACAAAGAACTTCTCGACTAACAGCGAAGTTTACCCTAATAAATGTGTGTAGAAAAAGACATATAGAAATATTTGGGGTAGCCCAATGACTACCTTGTTTCAATGAGCAGTTTTCTGACATATCCGTGTGGATATTTCAAGAAATGTATCAAATTTTGAATGCTGAAATGATTCGGATACAAAACATTCGGAAGTGCTTGAATAATTCAAAAACGATAAGAAATTGTGCTACCTTCTCAGATAGAGACCTCTTTGGTCTGAAGACTAACGTCATTGACATCATTCTGCCAATTTTATGCAAAATTGCAGCGACTGTAGCAGTAGAATTTGGGTTGGATTCACTGACCATCATTGGTCGTGTGCAGCCGCGGTTTCTCAAGCTCTGTTCAAGTTCTTCTGGTTCAAGACGTATAGCATCTAGCTCGTTACGATTCCTGTGGTTTTTGTGCAGGCAGTGCAGGTAAGTAATTTCAATCTCACTCCTGCCTCTTGCGCGCCTTTTCTCGAGCTTTGCTAAGGTTCGCACATTGCTGCTTATCCAGTGATTGTCTGATTTCTGGCTAGCAGTTAAAAAATGAGAACACCTGAGACTGATCGTGGCAGTAAAAAGAAGGAATCGATTGCAGGATCTCCCTGCATTTCTAAACAGGAAAATCATAAGCATACATGTGCTAATGATGGAAATGACAAAGAATTTGAAAAAAATGTCTGTCAGTGATCTTCTCACATACATCAAAGAGAGAAACAAAGACCCTACGATCGAGTATGCGCTAGAGCTTCTCTCGCAGAAATCCCAGAGAAATTGCTCGGGAAGTAGAGGCTGAGAAACGCTCCCGTACTATTGTTATCAGTGGCATAAAAGAACCTGCAGAGGATCTTCGCCCAACCGAACGGTCGCGTGATCTCAAGTCTAAGGTCGATGAAATTCTTGATGTGTTGGACATCGACTGCAACGTCAGCGATGTCTTCCGCATAGGAAAACCCAACGGTAATCTCGGAGGAGTCACCAGTACAGCAGCGTCAATGAGGAGGTTCGAAGGGTTATCAAGACTGCCTGAGAAGAGAATGACTATGTGAGGATCTGTACCTTCAACGCACGGGCGCTTGCATCGGAGACTTCCACTGAGGATCTTATGATGCAGGCCAGGACGATGAGGTACGTTGCCATTGGACTGACTGAGACTAGGAGGAACCGGCCGCTCAACGCCACCTTCGATACTAGAGGAGAACCCCTTCTCGGAACCTGCGACAGTAGGGGAGGTGGTGGGGTCGGTATCCTGTTCAACACGGACTTTGCCATGAACATCTATTCTCTCAAACAACTAACGACCAGAATCGGCCGTTTGCGAGTTGTAAATCAATGCCGGCCCTGACAGTCTTCGTCGCCTACGCTCCAGCATCCAGCTGCGATGAAGACGAGATCGAGACCTTCTATATGGTCTTGAAGAAGTTCTACTGGGAAGATCACAGATTATTCAAGGTCATCGTTGGTCACTGGGTCACTTCAAAGCCAAGATTGGCCCTAGAAGAACGCCTGAAAAACTTCACATTGCTACCCACAGCCTACAGTGGAACGAACAGGGAGAGAGGCTCTCCAAGTTCATCATGATGAAGAAGACAATCCATGGTAACTCTCAATTTCAGAAGCCAACTTCCCTACTATGGACGTGGGAATCATCCGGTGGCGAGTACCATAATGAAACTGACCACATCATTGTCAATCGAGGTTTTGCCAGAACGAAGTCGGTGTTGTACCGAAGTTCTACACCGGATCAGACCATCACCTCCTTCGCGCAAGATTCTTTTTCTCGCGCGAAGTTAAGGAGAGGAGTCCCGAACCCCTCATCAATTGGGATCTCTTCATTTCGCCGGCTGGGTTTTGGAGAGGAACTGTTGTCGGCAACCTCGATGAAGAATACGAAGGGCTCGTCCGCGACAGTGCAAAAAAAAGCAGTGGGTTCTAGAACTACCAGGAGGCCACTGTCAGATAACGGTGGGCCACCGTTAGCCCACTGTTATCTCACATTTATCCACCGATGACAGTGTCCGCCCTTCAGCGTTAGCCCACCGTTGTTCGCCCACTGCTAACCCACGTTTCGACTTCTCCATGTCAAATTGTTAAACAAACTGCTGATACCAACACGAGCGCCGGGCGTGAAAGATACAGTCTTGCCTGGATGGAAGTAAAGCGTGGACCATGGTTGATAAAGACATATCCCTTCTTATGACGTCATGGATCGCAGGGTTGCCAATGCGCTTTTCCTGCTCACCTTTGTAGACAGATTCCACGTTAGGTAGCATTCATACTAGGCAGTAAAAAACGGCCGTTGCCGGCGGTGTTTTCTGGGCCAGCAAAAATGTACTTCTCTCATCGGAAGTTCGAGCACTGTGATGATTAGTGGAACGGTTGGCATCCTTTTATACATATATTGGGTTGTAGGGAAAGTTCTCGCGGTTTTCAAAAGTGTGCTTTTTACAACCCCACGTTGCCTTGCAGCGACCTATCTTTTGTATATATAAGGAGGTTAGGTGTGTGCAAGTTTACTGGTATCACTCACTATAAACTCCTGCACAACCCCTACCAGCAAGATAGTTTTTTCAAATCAGTACTTTTCCGCCTTCTAGTATACGGCTTCAAATCTGGTGAATCAGCAATCGTATCCGGACGCCGTATTAACGCTTCATTTGGGCACGGTGCAGTGGTCAAACGCCCTACGCAAGATTGGTCCAGACGCTTTCGTGCTGGCGACTTCAACCCCAATGTTTTCTCATAGTCGGGACGCGAATCCGCAGTGGACAATTGTCGATTGTGGCAGCTGGTAGATTCAGATCCACGGCAAACCATGTGTGGAAGGACGCAAGTCTTGGATGTTCACTTTAGCACCATCGTCGATCACCTGTGTCAGCTAGGAAAGGTACAAAAGTTATCACAGTGTGTGATGATGATTCGACGCAAAGCGATCTCCCGCGACGTGCCGAGATGGCTACTGGATTACCCTCGTACAGACGCATAAGAAATTGGATGAAGCCCCTATTCACAGTAGATGAGAAATGGTGTCTGTATGTTAACATCAAGCGCAGCACACCTTGGGTTGACAAGGATGAGCAGCGAGAGCCGCAGCCAAAGGCAGGTCTTCACCCTCTTGATGTTATGATCAGTACTTGGTGTGACTGTAAGGACATCATACACTACTAGGTATTGCCACGCTACAATGCGCTCAAGGTAGACCTGTACTGTCAGCGGCTGCATAGAGTGGCCGCAAAAATCGCAGGAAAGGGTCCGAATCACGTCATGATCCAATTCCTGTGCGACCCTGCTCGTCCACCCTTTATAAGAGTGGCCCTCCACAAGCTACCCGACTTTGAATGGGGAGTGCTGACTTCAGCACTGTACAGGCCTGGTCTTGTGCCAAGAGGTTATCAACTTCTCTTGACTCTGTCCAACGATTTGCAAGAGAAAGCGTGCTATGATGGAGATGACTTGGATTGCTGGTTGAGCAACTTTTTCGAGCCAGTGCCAGTTTGGTTCTATGCCGAGAGCATCGAAACGCTTCCCAAAAATAGGCAAGGATTGGTAGTACATGATGGTTATTTATTCATTTCTCAATATGTTTTCCTTTTTCTAAAAAGTCAATAAAACATGATGTTTCAAAAACCGCGAGAACTTTCCCTACAACCTATATACTTCCACGAATATGCGCATCTTCCTATGCCCCACTTGCTAACTCTGATCATGCCAGTATCCACTTTTCGATTGATTTCCCTCGCATACCATGCACTACCACCACAAAATCCTTCTCCCGGGCGGATTATAAAAAAAATAAATGAAGAATTGTCAACTGTAAGCTGGGAGGCAATATTCAATGGCTCCTCGTGCATAGACGATTTATACGGAAGGTTCTGCCATTTGGTGTCTACTGCTGTCGGTAAACATACTCCGATATTGCACAGACGAGAAGGCGTAAACTACCCACCTCACATTGAAAGGTTGTTCAACTTTACCTCTTCACCCGCCTCCATAAGAAAAAGGTGAAGGAAAAGCATACTAAAGTATCTTCCAAACTTCCCAAACTAATCCAAAAGTTTTCAAGAAATCGTGAAAGAAAAGCCATACTATCTAAAAACAATAGAGAACTCTTCAGATTCATCAATAATCGCTTAAAAAACGAAAGACAAATTCTCCCTCATCCTTTGACAAAAATGGTAACGCGCACAGTACAGATTCATCAAGGAGCGAGATTTTTGCCGACTACTTTAGTTCGGTTATTACATCCGATAACGGTCATCTCTCTTCCCTACGAAATAGATCAACCAGAAGTCTTAGTTTTTTTTTTCACCATATTCTTTGAAACAGTGCTCAAACTCATCAAAAGGCTAAAAATATCATACTCAAACACTTTCGACGGTATACCACAGGCCGTTTTCCGAAAGTGTAGCGATACTCTCACTGTACCTCGTGCACAAATCTTCAATATTTCCCTTCGCCTTGGTGCCGTTCCTGCTCTTTGGAAAAGGTCCATTGTTACCCCAGTTAATATCATCCCATCACCAAAACACTGACTGCCGTGCGATTTCTATCACGAACACAGCAGCAAAGATAATGGAGCGGTGTACAAAAGCCGAAATCGACGCGCATCTATGCAGGATGAACATACTACCACCTCAACAGTTTGGATTTCGTAGTAATATGTCCACGTGTGACCAACTAGTGGATTGCACTCATAACTGGTTTAGTCACTTGTCGTCAAAAAAAAACTTGCTGATGTGGTATACTATGACATCTCAGAGGCTTTCGACACTGTTTCTCACGAAAGCAACTGTGGAAGTTGGATCATATTGGTATAAGGGGTAATCTTCATGCATGGATTCACTCGTTTTTGACTAACAGATCTTTCTGCGTTAGAATTGGTCCCACCTTATCAAATCGACGGGAGGTAACGAGTGAAGTACCGCAGGGGAGCGTTCTTGGGCCAGTTCCCCTTCTCGTTTATATTTACGACCTTCCGCAAAACTGCGGAATCTCTCAAAATATTAAGCTGCCCATGTTTGCAGCTGATGTCAAGATGTACTCTGACTATTCGGTTAAAGAGGTTAATGATGTCCGAAAAAACTACAAAACGCAATTAACAAACTTCTCGTTTATATGAACTTATGGCAGTTGAAAATCTCTGAGCAGAAGACTTGCGTAATGTATCAGAGAAAAAGAAATCCAAGATGAAAGTATTTTCTTTCCGAAAACATCACTATTGCAGATGTCAAAGACGTTAGAGATTTAGGCGTAAGGAGGAATAATGCTCGAAAGCGACAAGATCGAAGTCGTGGACAACTACATATATCTCGGCCAACAGATCAGAAATGACCACACGATCGAAAAAGAAATCCGAAGGAAACGATGTGCAGCTTGGTCAAAATTCAAAAATATGGGAGAAATCCTCAGAAAGACGAGACGATAGATGTGAACACTAGAGCACATCTGTTCAACACCAACGTTCTCCCTGCGTTACTTTATGGCTGCGAAACGTGGACAATACGGAAAAACGATAAAATGAAGCTGTTGACCACACGAAGGACAATGGAGAGAAAAGTATTTCAAATTCGAATGCGAGATAGAATCAGAAACGAAGAAATCAAGAAACGTACCTTGAGAATCAGAAACGAAGAAATCAGGAAACGTACCTTGTTCAAGGATGCCCACAATGATGCGACGGGAAGAAAAATAAAATGGGCAGGTCACGTTGCAAGACGACGCGACAACAGATGGACCCAGAAGGTAACATTTTGGTGCCCATGGAACTATTCTAGGCCTCAAGGCAGACCACCGGATCGTTCGAAAAAGCCAATTGAAGGAAAATTGAGAAGATCATGGCAATGGGAAGCCAATGACCGGCGAGAATTTAGAAGGAAACTGGAGTACCTACTCCCCCACAACTAATTGCAAGAAGGAAGAATATAGTCTTCAAGTAACAAGAAACAAGTATTAGGTCCGTGCATAAGTTCTGGGGCAGTTGCACCTAATTTCTTTGACGCGCCATAACTCAACTCAAAGTCAACCATTTGATCTGAACCAAAAAGAATTGGCATCTGTGTAATGTTATCAACAGGGTGCGCTAACGATTTTTTTCCAGAGGCACAAAATTTGACAGGTTCATACTCGAAAGAGTGGCACACATCGTTTCTGAGTAGGGTCTGTTCACGAGATGTTTCACAGCGGATGTAGAGTCGTAGAGGCTTGAAAAGAAGACATTCTTCTGGGGGTTGATCTTGAGAGTATACACGCTGAGTTAGAACTTCGGGGACCAATTGCTCATCTTTTTAGACGGTTGACACACTAACGTGTTGCAGTGTGCTATACCGCAGCAGAGATGGCGGACTCACACAAACTCCATCTCCTCATATTTCCTTTCTCACTAATTCCCTTCAAGTCACGTGTCATAAGTGGCTATTTTCCTCGCAAAGTCCTGCACACTTTCCACTAGGTCTGATTCAATCCATCCTTTCCGGGAGCCTTTGTGCAGGTCAAATTGTTGATCAACTTGTGGGGCATTTCGCGAGCTCTCATCTCCGCTCAGAAGTTGTAAGCACCTACAAACTGTTCCCATTTCGGAGAAGATACCCTACACGAACATAATCCTAATTGCGAGAGTCGCCTTCCCTGCGAATCGGCCGAATTTTAATTCATAAAGCAAAATTTCGCGAAATTGCTAATAGTACATAACACTGCTTTTATACCTGAAACGCAGCGATGTTGTGACGTAGATCAATGCCAAGAGTGGTAAGGGTAGGAGATGTTCCAGGCTACCAGCGCACATGAAAAGGATTGCAGAATATTGCATCATTAAGAAACAAAACTATGTTAAACAGCGAATTACCACCAACTGCCCCGGAACTTTTGCACGCACCTAATAATTGTAAGTAGAATAGCATGAAGAGCTTATCTGAAAATGGATCACTGTAGAAAATTGTTGGATAATGACAGATGAATTCTAACGCATCAAATTATTTTCCTGTAACAAAAGATAACTCGAAAGTAGGCGAGAATGCTCGATGGATGAAATTATTGCATTTCACTTGTGAGAGGAGCACCTGGAATACTAATACTTAGAGAAATTCTATCTATTCCTATACAAATGACACTATGTTGGTTGTTAGCAACGGCGAGGAACCTACAGAGATTGGAGCCCACGTGGGGACTACGGGATTGGAGCCCATGGTCCTTTCATTCGGCTGCGCCCTAGAGCTGTGGTCAGATTCGAATGGTTTCGGGAAACGCAACTAACCAACCCTGTCATTGGGAGCCGTTATGGTATGGTTGGAGCTGAGTCCTTGCAATTCCTCAAGCCAAAGTATTCCAGTAACTTCTCATAGCAGGTCGAGATAGAAAAGTTCCAAACGTTATTTTCCATGATGTGCACAATTTACTTCATTGCATCCAGCCGGAGTATTTCGGAATGATGATGGACTAGTGGACTGCATCAGAACCGAACACCTTCACATAAGCTTTTAGAAGCGTCAAAACATCTTTCTCTCCTGAACAGAGTTGATGGAGGGAGACAGGGTGGCAGGAACCTCGATGGAGGATCACTGCTGGACTAAGCTAACATAGTCTCCGCAAATGTGTATCAATGGTCAGCGCATGCACATTTTCCAGTATAAACAGGTCGACTCTGCTATATGGAAGCGAATCGAAGCCAGATCTCAACGACAGACGTCATTTTGTGAGACATTGTGGACAGTGTCAAATTGCAGGTTTCGACCTTTGAGAGAAAAATTTTTCTTAGAAAAAACGAAGTTGATAGAATGAGGGGATCTTAACGCATTTCTAACTTCCATGAGTATCTACAACACCCACAAAAATCTGAATCTCCAGGCTTCGCTTTGAACGAAGTTACAGACTAAAAACGAAAAGTTGCAAACTTTTTGCTCGCTACTGTATATGCCATTCCAGTGGTCATTTGTGCTGGCTGTATCGGTCACATTCAAACATTCATAGCCCACAGGGCCAACAAAGGAGAATCACCTTGCGGAGACGGGAGAAGGCCACCTTTTACGAATTTGAGCAATTTTCTGGGGATCGTTGGCTCAACATGGGTGAATATTCGTATTTTTTAAAAGGTTGTCCAGGGTTTTTTATAGAATGTAAAGTATGCGAGCGAAGCGAGCATCAATAAAAGTCTGGAAGTACGGCGTTAGCCGGAAGGACAGACTAGTTTATAATAATAAAAACTAACGACAAAAGCTTGTTTTGTGTTATCGAGGTAGGAATACTCAGTATCTGCGCGAAAGTGTCACTTATCTCTACTTCTATCAAACTTGTAGTTCTAGGAACGCACTCTAGAGTGAATGTTTCATTTTTTGTTTCTTCTTACATGCGCATAGCTGCTGTTCCAAACTAGAACAAATGACCGCTAATGAAAAGTCTGGCCATAACGTATAGACAAAATGCCGGGCTTTAGTTTTTACACCAAAAGTGGGCATGAGGGAGACTACGGAGAAGAACGAAATTGAAACTTCGGCACTATCCTGTCCACGGAGCCGCCCATTCTGCACACATGACTACGTCGTGTCATGAATCTTGTCTAATGCGCCACCTTCATGGCTACCACTGAGAGCAAACAGGCCCCTTAACATTTGTTGCTAACACATTTAGAGCTCGAACAACCTGACATTGTGATGTGGCAAGTTGCTGAGCAACAGAAGTGTACTGGTGCGACGATATTTCGCTTTCCGCGGTATGTGTAAATAAACTTTTCCGCTCAGTTTACAATACCAGCCGTAATTATTGTCCCAAAATCCGTTTCCGACGGATTAATCCGTCGAAAACCGTCAGAATCTTCCGGCGTGGACCAAAATAACAGTTCATATCACCATTCGAAAGCTCTTGAACGCCTGAGTCTTGTAGTTTGAAGCCAGCTTGTAAAAAGCTGTGGTAGGTATTATTCCCTCTTTTCAAAAGCTGCTTGAACATTCTGGCTCGCTTTTCCCTATGGTTTTTATCCCAATCTTTATAACAAACGATTCTTGGATGATCACAGTTAATAACTTCAACCTCACTTACTCTGCATTGGAAAGGTCCTGTAAACTAACACCTCTTTGGCTCGAAATTACCTTCCCACTGATCAGGGAAGTTTCCTCCTAGCATTTTGAACCTCGAAGATAACCATTACTGACTGGGTACCACACGGAGAAAGCTCTGGCGATCACCCTAGAAGAAGATGACTAAACGGCTCCGTTCAATTCCTTGCAGTAAAGACCAAGGAACTGGTTTAATGGTGTCGGTCCTTCAATACCCTCATCATGGATAACCCGAAACACATTACTTGTATTTGGGCGATGAAGAATAAATAACCGAAAAAATTGAATATAATAGCGGCCGTTGTCGCAGGATATCCCTGGCAATCCAGCGCTGATGGCTGTCGAGGAGCTTAAACCTGATGCTACCTTCCAGAAATTGAGAGCTGAAATGGATAATCACTATCGCCCAGTTTCAAAGAATTCTACTACAACCGAGATGGTGAGAAAAATGCAGAGTTAAACACTCCACGCTGTAACTGGTGACCAGCGCCTCACTCCCCGTGGCATCTTTTCTAGCTTAGTTTTTCCGCCAGAAAAAAGGGGCCCATCTCAGGACCGTCTCGCTAACTTCGCCGTGACCGAACCAGGAGACAGTGTGAAAGTGGCCTCGCCGATGACTAAGGCTGCGTCTCTCTTGGATTGATTAGACTTTTACTATCACTTCTACCTTCCCGAGTGTAATGTTTTAGAACGGTGTTCAAGATTATTCAACCCCTTTATTCCTTGTCCTTCTTTAGGGCCTCAAAGGGCCAGACGATTCATAGACTCTACCAGACCACGTGCATTAGCTGGCCCAGCTAAAAGCTTGAAACCATTCTGCAATCAGTGGAAAGGCCGCAAAGCAAGTGCAAGCCTTGGGAAGTTTCCTATATTATCAGTCAAAAAGTATGATTATTTCAACATATTGTGGGAATGTGGTGCTCATGGTGCATTACACTGCCGCTATAGTCCTCGAGGAATGTAGCACCCTGCGTCGCCGTCGCTGGCGACTGTGAGGCCGATGCGCATTGATAGTGGGCGGGGCGTCGCTGCGACTGCCGTCGCCCATGCTGGCGACGGGCTATCGCCAACTTCGGCGACCTTCGGTCGCTGCCGTCGCTGGCGACTGTGATGCGCATAGATTGTGGGCGGCGGCCGCCGTCGCCAACATCGGCGGCCGCTGTCGCCAATATCAGCGGCCACCGTCTCCTTTAATGGCGACGCTGGGTGCTATACTCCTCGAGGAGTATAGCGGCTACCTTACTTCCTTCCGCCTTCATGCTGCCATATGATGCACATGCTGTGCTGTATCATACCATTCTCTTACATTAAAAACTGCACTTTTTCCTACGGCTCTCTCACACAACCACATAGTTCAGCGCCAAGGATTGACAAGTTAGAAAAGTATTAATTTATCTTCTCTATTCAGCAATGAAAAGGAACATGAGAAATACTTCAAAGCAATCTTCAACACAAAAATCAACTTTTTGAAACCATGGGTGATCAGAAAACAACTATGACCAAAATACGCCTAGTAGACCTATCTAGCCATAAAGATCACATGGAACAACCCTTATGACGGGCTTGAAAACAGATAGACAAAGATTAAAGAAACGTAAAGTCGTGGCACGCGTACTCGCCACACGAAAATGTGCTCGCTCCGCAATGTGTTTATCGACCTCCTGTGAAATTAACGATACACTCCATTCCTGTGAGATGTTAGCAAAAAGGTTCTGTACGTGAATTCTTGAGTTTGTTTTCCTTTAATTTGGTGAGTCTCTTATGAAGTGAGCAGGGTTTTATAGTGAAATTTGTTAGAGTCAGCTCTTCATCAACCTTTTTTTTTATTGAGAAATGGTGAGTTCTCCAAAGGCAGCAAATATGTACACAGTTGATATGTATTGATACATTACAAGATAATCATCCAGAACTGGTGTGATGATCAGAGCCGACTTTTGAACTCCTCTTTAGCGATCGTCTCCAAGTGAACCTAAATCAGTTCTTAACTAATTCTGTACTGCATTATTTAGGGAGAGCAAAAATTTGCGCACAACCACCTCATCTGGTCCGTCAGCCAACCGCAGCGATCTTGCGATTGTGAAGAAGAGTGACAGAGGTGTATCACTAGTAAGGCCACGCCCGCCAAGAATTTGAATCGCTCTATCAATTACCCGCAGAGCCGTATTTGGTGCTACCACCTTGATCATAGCAATCTCACGCTGTGCATCCTGAAACTTGACTTTCGAAACTTCTAATTCATCTTTGTAACGTTAGTTCTTCAAAATTCTAGCATATTTAACACACGTTTACCAATTTTTACCTACGCAGAGGGCTCTGCGTCAAACCAATGTTTACCAAGAAAAGAATAGGCGATAGCATTGTGATACTTGGCAAGGGAATGTATGTACATATGAAGGAATTATGGTGCCATCCCAAAAATCTCAGAGAAAAATCGCCCAGACTCCGCATGGTTAGTGCTATTTGAATATATACCTGATCATGAAAATGATTTCCATTCTGTACTGCCATAGAACTGCTGTGCCGCTACGGAAGAATCACCATGAGAATTTGTTCAAAAAAAGAACAGTATAGACAATGATTTGGCAGATGCAAGCGGATTAATTTGATACTCATAATCGGCGCATCAAATAATCTGCCTGTGCATAGTCTACGAAGAGTTTTAGAATACCATTACACATTATACCTACGAATAATACATGAAAACAGAGTCAATTTCGGAATAAGCATGATTTCGGTAGTCAGCACATCACATGACCTCTCACCCCTCTTTAGGCGAAGTTTGGATCAGGAAATTTTCCCGAAGACTTTCATGTCAAAAGTAGCCAAACAGTGTTTAACTTATCTACCAGTTCTTCATGTGGCATTCTGCCCTGACTACTCACAAGAACTTCATACAGTAGGTATGTTCTGATAAATTTACATACCTTTGGCCCTCGTGTGTCAATCATATGTGCAGCTTTCAACACCAGGAGTCTAGCTTGTTCGACTTCGCAACGGGACAGGGCTATCTGCTTGCGAATGGAGTCGAAATCGCAGAGACGTCTTCGGAATGCGATGCGATACGACGCCTGAAGCATCACTATACTGGCGTTCAAGAGGTTCAGAAAACACTATGTCCATACATCTCTCCTGTGGAAGAATTCCAGTAGATTTCGCTTATTTTACGCGTATTTGTTTTGTTATTCGAAACAAATGCACGTAAAATAATCGAAATCCACTAGAATTTCGCCATTTTCTCGATTCCAGTAGAGTTCACTGGAATTTACACGTAAGATGAGCGAAGTTCACTGGAAACTGCATTATGTGTAAATTCCAGCAGATTTCGCGTATTTTTCGTTTATTTTTCTGGTGATTCGTTTTTCAGTGATTATTGCCACTGCTCTTTAGCATTCAAAGGTGGTTTATGTATGAAAAAAATCCACAAATTTTACTTACCATAA
The DNA here is from genome assembly GCA_000688135.1 of Ancylostoma ceylanicum. NCBI lineage: Eukaryota > Metazoa > Nematoda > Chromadorea > Rhabditida > Ancylostomatidae > Ancylostoma > Ancylostoma ceylanicum. The sequence continues at coordinate 375,725 of JARK01001377.1, forward strand.
ACACAAGAAAAATTGCCTGGTTTTCCCAAAAATGGAATTATTCCATGTTGAGTTGAGGAAAATTTACCTACTTAATCTGCGGAGCACGTGAACTGGATTCACGGAGGTGGGGCCTTGTAGTAAGTTGCGCTAGATTTCGTGTTCAAAACACTCAAGAATGATCTTTTACTAGCAATATTTTTGCTACAAACCCACGGTAGTGTTACTCCATGGTGTAACCGTCGGACACCCAAGAGATCTCGCCTATTTTTTCGGGCGGAATTCGGATCAATTCCCGTGGATTACGTGTAATTTTCGGGCGTAATCGAGAGATATTTCGGAGAAAAATGAGCGACTGGTATGTACACGTAACCTACTGGAGTTTTTCCACCTAAGTTATGTACTATATGGGTTGCTTACTTCACAAATTGGAAGGATTTGCCCACTCACTCTTTCCTTCATGATGTCTATGGCACGCTCAGCATGACCGATCAACCGCATCGCATGGTGAATTCGTCCGGGGCCCAGTCTTCCCTGAGCAATTTCGAATCCTCGGCCTTCACCCAGAATTATGTTCTCCACTGGTACGCGCACGTTCGTAAATAGAATTTCGCAGTGACCGGCTGTAAATAATATGCTGGTCTACTCTTGATCCTAACCACCACTGATGAATGATGTTCTGCAGCATGCCTGGAGGATCATCGCTGCCAAAAACATGGAGATTCCTCACTATTTTCACACCATCCTGATCCATAGGAACGAGTACCATTGACTGTCGGTGCAGACGAGAGGTCTGAAAAGGGAATGAGCGATACAGAAATAGAGCAGCAATAATTTCTGTTCTCCCGTAAAAATGGTAATGGATCTTGTGAGCCAACAACTGCATTAATGGGCATACTTCTCAAGGAGTATAGCACCCAGCAGCGCCGCCGCAGCGACTGCTTTTTTCATAGGTATTGATTTTGAACGATCAGTAACCGACATTGAACTGCCCACAGTCAATATGTATCAAGAATAAAATCGCCTAGGCGACGGCAACGCTAGTTGCTAGACTTCTCGAGGATTTTACCTGCAGCCTCAATTATAACGAACTACGAAGGAAACGAACCTTTTGACCAACTACTCGACCCATAAATATGCATATTTTGCAAAGAGGATGAGCAGCGTTACTGGTGAACCATTTCCTTGCATTTATGATGTATTCGTTTCCATCGCGAACAATGGAACCCTCAAATCATTCGAAGTGAGTTAACCATAAAATTTTGTCTTAGTGGAAATGGAGACACTTTCTACCTGGATATTAGTGGCGTCACTGCTCGCAACATCTGGCTCGGTCATTGCGAAACAGCTCTTTATTTCACCGTTCAGCAGGGGAGTCAGCCATTTTTTCTTCTGTTCTGCACTTCCGTACTTTATAAGCACTTCCATGTTGCCAGTGTCCGGTGCTTGACAGTTGAACACCTTGAATCGTGTGATGTTACCATAAATTATTTGTATTTGTTCCAAGTCAGAGAGAAGTCTGAAGTGGCAAGTGGATACTAAAAAAGGAAATGGAAGACCAGCAGATATGTAGGAAACCTGTCAGGTTTGAATCTTTTCCCGACAAGCTAATACATTATGTATGCCATTCTGCCACATCTTCAAAAAACATATCGGAGATGTTCCATTATTAAGTTGGCATATAATTGATGCGACTTTTTTCACAACTTCTTTTTTTTTGTCAAAAATCAAAGTCTTTAAAATAGTTCTTTGTGGGGGTGATCCCATTCCTTCATCTAGTGGGTGTTGAAACAACAAAAGAGCATTAATTTCCAACGAGGAAGAAGTCGCCAAAATGGCCGTATTAGTTATGCACTAACTTAACAAGTTGTCAGAGGTGTTCATGCCACCAAATCAGCAGCAGCGTCTGGCCAAGCGGGTGGCTAGTTGGTCTGTTAAGTAAGAACCCAAGATGGGGATAGGTGTGTGGCTTCCTTCTACTTGAAGATTTTACGCTTATATAAAGTAGTTTGGAAGGATAGGATGCAGTAACTATCCGTATTATAAAGAAGCATGAATAAAATTTGGTATTGCACGAATTGTCTATAGACCAGCAGCAATATCTCAAAAGTAGACTTTCAGGATAGTCAGTGGTATACCGTGTACAGTATGCTTGCCTTACAAAACAGAGCATCGTACAAAATGAGTACCGTACAAAATGAGCATGAAAATCGTGATCAGTGTGCGGAGTTACGTACACCCGTTTGATGAAATTTCAGGAAAATTCTGACCACAAGTGACCAACTTAACCACCTTTCTTGCAAAAAAGGTTATGAGATGGTAATGAAAAAGACTTTACAGAGCACATTTAGATAGTTATCAGTGCACTACGCTCAACATAGCAGTTATGATGTGGGGACTTTGTTTTTACAAAGTGTTTGTTCATTTAATTGTCCTCTTATTTATTTATTTATTTATTTATTTATTTATTTATTTACTTACTTATTATTCATTTATTTATTTACGGTCGAAGGTGCACCAAAACAAAAAAAAAAAAAACTCGAAGTGTGGAAACTCTACTACATATATGCTGGGCTAGTAAAGGATACACTCTCAACCCACGGCAGATAATCAGTCATCCTCCTCTTACAGAAGGTGGAAAAATTTCCTACTAGGATGCTTGTCCCGACACCATAACGGTGTGATGAGGCTAGAGTTACCAGAGCTCAGACGACTAACTTAACCCAAGGTGAATGGGCCCGTCATGGACCCCGGGAGAACGGATTGGGGTGACCTCGATGAAGGGAAAGGAAGGAGGTTCACCAACTTTCACTACGTCACGGAGAAGCTCACCTCGGCTGCGAATGGACTCCTGCCCATCACTTCGCAGATGTGTGCATATTCCACGTTGGTCAGACCTGCTCCATAGAGTCCATCTGGATCGATATGTTCAGAGATGAAGAGATTCCATGCACCTAGAGACTTTGCTTTCTCCTGAAATCATACGCTCTAAACTGCTCACCTTCGCAAAAATCACGAAAAAAAAATAATTGGCACCCACTTTGATTTTTTCAAGGTCAGGGTTCGGAATCCATCGGTCCGGTCCTTGGTAGTAATGCAGCAGCTGAGTTTCAATTGGTATGATATCTCTGTGCACTATGTCCTTAACAAGTTTATAGAATTTCTTCGCTTTTTCTGAGATCGCTTGTGGAGTCATCGCCAGTAGATCTGAAGAACAATAAATCGCTCTTGCTTCTCATTGGCTTCATTGCTGGAAATTCGTTTGAAGATTTGTGGATTGACATACGTATGCTGCACTGGAAAACTCGCAATCGCTAACAGTTGAACGATAGGTCAGAAAAAACTCGCCATGTTCATTAGTACTCTGCATTCTCCTAACGAAGGCCAATCCGTTGGCAGCCAGCAGCTTTGGCACTGGCGCCAATTTGTGTGCCTCAGCTGACGAAGCATTCTTCATCAACGAACGTTTATACACTCCTGTAATTGCTCATATTATAGTTCTAACTTCAAATAGAACTTATAAAATTTTAACCAGTAAGGATATGTAAGTTACCTTGAATAATACTGGCGAAACGATAGAAGACGAATGCAACATAGAAAGCCCATTGAGTTGGAGTGAGCGGTCGCAGATCGCGAAGTTGTGAGTACTTTTCAAGAAATTCAGACACTGTTGGTATTCTCAGACTATGAAGGTCCTCTTCGGATAGATGACCCATTCCGGATAATAGCTGAATTTGTCGTGGAGTGATTGTAATGCAAACGGTTCTATGACAGAAAGCACAATGAACTCGGAAATTGGGTCGATGTTCCTCTCACAAAGTAGTTCTTGTTTAGGGGAAGAGGCAAAAGAAACAAAAACAAAAAATTCCTTCCCGTGATCATTATGCTCCCATCGTTTGTAGCAAGTCAGTTCTCTCATATAAAGCTTTTCTGGAGCAGTACTCTAATTGTGGCGGTATTTAGTTGCCTCATATGAATTCTCGAATAGCTTAGGGTTAGTCCAGCAGTGATCCTCCGTGAATGTTCCCGTCACCATGGCTCCCTGTATCAACTCGGCTCAAAAGAGAGATAACAGAGATCATTTATTTTATCTACAACACTCAAAAAATTCGAATATCGAAAGTCTGTTTTGAACGAGGTTGCAGACTAAAAACCAAAAGTTACAATATTTTTTTCTCCCCACAGCGGAAGTGGAATGTGTGGATCCATAGAAGGCCAAAGTACCACGTTGCAGATGCTTTAACACCCTTCTAGTTCATCAAGTTCTATTCAACAGGGAAACTCATAGCAGATGCGTGCGCTTGACGAGTGACGGGGGTAGGACCAGTCGCAGCACTCACAGCCGTGACGCAGCCGGGGCGCACCCGATACATACAGGGATCGTCAATCAGGACTGCTAGTCCCGTGGACTGGCATGCCGCAACGTCCACGCGACGCGGGCGAGGTACGCGAGGTACGCGGGCGACATCCGTGCGCTCGCCTCGCCGCGTGGATCTTGCGGCGCGCCAGTCGACGGGAGTAGCAATCGTGAATGACATTCCTCGCACGCGTCTTCGGGGTTTAGATTCCGCGCTGACCCGTTTTCACTTAAAATCCTTCCAAGTTGTGATCTGACTGACGACGGACGCAAGCACCTGTATAAATTGCCCCTACATTCTCCTCCGCTCCTTGGTTTCAGGTTTCTCGAGAAAGTGGCCCCCTCCATTATGTTCGCAGCACTCTGTCGGCAAAGTGAAAAAAAGCGCAGTGGGGTCTTCAAAAGGCGGCAGCTTTTAAAAAATAAATTCGTTGTTTCACTTCATCGAAGGAAGGATTACGCATAAACGATGTGTTCGCCAGAATTTTCGTGAAATTCACTTGAATTAAAGCTACATATTGAGAACATTTTGCGACAAATTTTCAAAATTGCAGGTTTTGACGTCTTCGTAGCTTCCTTAACACACCAGCGAGCTCTGCGAAGTCACGGGAATCCAGCTGTAATTCTATTATAAATAGAAATATGATACTAATTACTATTGTTTCGGGGAATATCAGGGCTGGAAATGATCTTGTCTTTGTGAGTAGGAACTCATTCAGACATTCGCCGAATTGGAGCCTCATGTCATTGAGGCTCGGACTGCTAAAATGGGCGGGGTTGGGTATCATTTCAGTTGCTGTTAGCCTGCTATTCGGTCGCTGTTGGATTGCTGTTAGGCTCCTATAGAAAAAGTGAATATCGATCCTATAGCGACCGAATAGCAGACGAACAAAAATTTTAATGATACCCAAACCCCGCCCATTTTAGCAATCTGAGCTTCAATGACATGAGGCTCCGGCGAATGTCTGAGCAGCAGTTGTGCAGCAAATAATAATTGGAAGAACTTATTGATTGTCACCTTATTTCTGCTCGGGCTATAGTGTGCGAAAAGAAATGTTGCGAGATCAGAATAGGGATCGCCGATTGTCGAAGTCTCCCAATCCAAAACGGCGATCACGCGATTCTCTGTTGGATGAAACACAAGGTTGTCGAGTCTGGAAAGATGCCAGCCATTGTGTTTGAGAATACAGTTGCACCTCCTTTGAACCTCTGGGAGAGTATGTGAGTATTTTATTTGATTCTATTGTATATCAGTTCAACAGCTATGCAACCTCTACTAGAATTAGCACTTGCCGAAAATCGCCGTGCACCAGAGTGACGTTTTCCCCATCCTTGGGCAGATTTTCCTGAAGGAACTGCAGTAATTTCTGCATTTCTGGTATCTCTTCAGTTTTCGCCATCTCATAGTTTCTAGCCCAGCGCTGTAGGTTCCTCGCCATGTATCCATCTGCAACCACACTACTACTCACAACAAATTCTCGTTCCACCCATGCTATTCTTTAGTAGAAGATCACCTGTTCTCCCATAGTTTTCCAATCCAGCCTGGCGCCAGTCAACTGCGTGCAGCTTGGCCAGGGTTTCCAGAGCTGCCTCGTAGATCTGCTTCCTCTCCCTTGGTTCCATGTCGGCCAACGTAGGATCAAGAAATATGCGCCCGTTTGTGAACTCCATGATATAAAAGGGAGTGTCGAGAAGGCTAAAAATGCCTCAGCATCTGCTCATTCTCTTTTTTTTTGCCTTCACCATGCGCTTCAGCGCAAAGCACTCACTTCTCATTATAAAGCAGGACCTTCGGCACAGGAACTGTATTTCGAAGCGCTTTCATCACCTTGTACTCTCGGTCAATTTGGTGAGCTCTCGGCAATAACTGACCACTCTGAACATCATTTCCATTAAAATACTTTTCGAGTCTCAAGATTTTCATTCTAATGAGGACATATTCCAAAGTAAAAATGATTTTAGAAATTTTTCGAAAGACCTCAGCAAAATGCTGAAGAAGAACAAAACCTTACCGGCTTCTTCCTAAGCACAAGCTCTGTGTTTCCCAGCTTCACGTAATAAGTTGGATTTGACTGGCCATGGCCGAAACGGCGGACAACAAACGGATCGCCCACGGGTAAACTCAGTTCCTTCTGCAAGAATCGCTTCAGCTTTTCTTCCGGAAGCACTTCTCCTGCAAACCAACAATCTTAGTGAGGAACTAACCAAATTCATGTTTCCTTGAAGCAGATTTGTATGAAAAAGAATGCCAGACGCTAGGTCTTTACCAGCAGTGGAATTCATGAAGGTAACTCGGGGACTTTGGGAGCTACGCGAGTTACCTCCATAAATCCATACCGGTCGTTCTAGAGTGGACGAGTTCTTTGGGTAAAAATAAACGTACATTTCTAAATATGTACTTCACAGGAAAATTGATGTAATTGGTGAAGTGCTGCAGTTAGCCTTTCTTACTTGTTTTGATTCCTTATTAACTGATACTTTTGCACAATTGCTTTCCGTTATTCGCTTCAATAACCATTTCTAAAGAAACCTTTTTCAGGACGCTAGAGCTCCTTACCGAAGCAAACTCCACTTTACTCTCTCTGTGGCCGCCATCAGTCTGACCTCTGTCGCTATTATTCTGAGACACTAAGCAGTATTTTAAAGTCCTATAGATAGAAATGGAAGGATAACTTCAGAGCAACCAGCGCCCCACTAGGACTTAAATGAAAGGATAGAATAAAATAATGATCTGGTTGTGTTGAAGATCCTGCCATCGAAAGTTTTCGGATAGTTCGTGGAGGGAACCTGAAAGCAGCAGAAAATTCTAGCAACCCAACGGTGCTCCGGCAGAACTCCTGCAGTATCACAAATATTCCATTTTACTAAGCGCGCTGACGTTATCGGCAACTGGAGCAACTGGAGATCATTTTCTAGCCACCTCTCCTCGCAGAAAGAATTTTCTACATTAGTGAACTGACACAAAAAGTTGAGGCGAATTCAACTCAACAGTGACCGCAGTTTTCGTAAAAAAATCGAAAATGATGCAGTAGTACATATGCCCACCATTGGCTGCGTACTAGAAGATTGGACACCTTTTTCCTTCCTTCGCTTAATTATGCGTGTTTTCATAGTTCTTCATTCGAATATCGCCAATCTCTCCGATATGTTTATTCTTAAACCCATTGATTTTATTTGATTTTTCCTAAACTCGTGCCGTCTATAAGATACAACCGATGCTGTCGCACAGCGAACGTTGATTTGGTATTTTTGAACATTTCTATGGCTGCGATCGGGGATGTGCGGAAGTAAAATTTCAAATCCCGTAAAACGTAAAACGGATAACGGAAGTGCAAAAATGCCTGGAAAACGGAAAGCGTAAAACGGGAAACGGAAAATTTTTGAAGGTATACGAGGTCCACCTCTATTATGGTGCAACGGAAGTCAGACGTGTATTTATCGCTTATACTTTCTTCGCGTTCAAATAGAGGGTACATGGTTGCTTGTATCTTATTTCGCCACTATTCGAAAGAATACTTGTGTTCTCCTCCTTCCATAGTATTCCGGGAGTTTCCGTTTTCCGGGCCGAAAACCCGTAAAACGTAAAACGGAAGGCCAAAAATAGCCGTAAAACGGAAAACGGGAAATTCCGCACACCCCCGGCTGCGATGCCGGGATCGCCGCACCCTTTTTTCTATGTGGCTCCGAACCAATGTAAGTCATGACAATGAGGGACCAGCGTTACGCGAAGAACTGGTTTCCAAGTTCTGGAAACGAGAGTGTAACCTCTGAAACTGTTCTTTCTCAACCTTATAGACATTTTGACCTTCCAAAGTTTTCGGTGGTCGGTTCTCCGAACGAAATCTCCATCAAACGGATAGCGGAAATTTGGGAAGTTCCGGCATGACCCCTGGAGACTTGTGATGACGTCAAAACTGGTCATTTTGAACGTTTGTGGCAAAATATTCCAATTCTCCCTATTCACAAGAATTTTATAAGAATGAGTGAGGATGAGTCGATTACATGAGATACGTTCTTCAGCTGCGTTGCGCCGGCCGCGAGGGGCAAGAGCCTAGACAGGAGGAGGGTAGGTGGAGGCAGTACAGGGACCCTTTGAAGATTGGAGACGCAGAGAGCGAGAGGACTGGCCGGCTTTGGTCTTGGTTGGGGAACGTATCTCGTGCGACCGGATGAGTCATGTTTGATTATTCTCACATGAGCTAAAAACGAGAGTTCAGGCCATAACTTGAATCTTGGCAACTGTACAACCCCTTTTTTAGCGCCGAGCCAACCTAAAAAGGTGGAAGGAATCGTTACTTTCCGCGGCCTTATTTTTATTTTTGAAAACCTAACTGATCATATTCAGAGCCCCTTTAATTTCTTCTGCAAATAAAATATCAAAGCGGGAGTAGTGATTTGAAAATGCGTTAACGATGCCATGTTAGTCACAAAAATCCTTATAGTATTAGTATATAAAAAGGACAACTACAACTACAACTGTGTAAAAATTTTATGGCAATTAATATATTATTATATTAAGCGTGACACAGTAAAATTTATTAACAAATCTATCCTAATCTATCCTAAGGCTGATGCAGAAGCTGCACAACCATATTTTCTTGTCACGAAATGGATTAACGGCACGAACTTGGCAAGCACTCTCTGGTGTTCGGCGGGAATGCAAACAAGTCCTTCAACGTGTTCCTCACTTCAGCCGCCGCTTCTGGTCGGGAGGTTACCTGAAATCATCGACATACTATATTAGTGCAGGAGAGGTTCACACGTGGATTGGTTTTTCACATACCTTGATTGTAGTGAAGCCCATTGCTCTAGCCGGCTTGAGGTTCTGCCCCAGGTCATCGAGGAACATGCAATCTTCAGGTTTTAGCTAAAAATCAAGTTTAGTTCCCTATGAAAGGACAATTTCATGCTGTGATTAAGCGAGTAAATTAATAACCTTCAACTTGTCACATATGTGGTTGTATATGGCAGGGTCGGGCTTCCGCATTCCGGCTCTACACGATTCTACGACAACATCGAAATATTTTTCAATGCCCTTCGGAAGAGTGGGCCAGAGCCGCGCTCGATCACCGTAGAAGTTATTTGTGAGAAGCGCGGTTTTACAGCCAGCTGATCGAAGATCCTGGGAAACTCAGGTCGTGAAATAATTTTTCGGCTAGTTTTTTTTCTAAAGCGATGGCTCACTTTTAACAGTTCAGCCATGTCTGGATTGAAGCTGGTCTCGTGAAGACGTTTCACAGTAGTGGTGATAAGTGGAATGACTTCTTCGGTCCTTCCATGCTAAATATTTGAGATTTGAGAATCGAAACTTATTGATTGAAGGCAAGGCTCGTCTTTGCTGAGAAAAAAAAATTGTATAAGACCTGCTTGTTGAAGAAGTGTGTAAAAAGTGGGTCGAAATCCTCGGCAGTGGTTTCGCCTCTCTCCAACGACTGGTAGTGCTCGAAGACTGGGGAACTGGTCAACGTGGAAAATAACGTGTCCACATCAATTGTTCTTCCTTCTTCCAAGCCTAGAGAAATATTTAGAGAGGTAGGGTGGATGAGTTACCAAGATAATTTTTTATAAGGTGACCGCTCGCAGCGCCTTACTACAGAATCTTCCGAGAATATGACAATGGCACATGCTGATATGCAGACAATCAGACTACCGAGATGGGGAAAAGAGCGAGTATGGACCTCTACGTGTGTATACCTTGACAGAGATAAACTCACTTTTCCAAAACTCCACGGGTCCTGGAATTAAAACACCACCCATGTCGAACACAACAGCTTTTATTGGCATATCTGCAAGGAAGTAAAGTTAATGGTTGGTAGTTAAGTGACCGTGATTGGAAAATGTGGTCTCCCACTACGATACTAGGTCCTGAATTCAACAATGAGATAATCTATGGTGAACGTGCTCATGCACATCTTAAAGGCAGCGGAAACCCTTCTGTTGGAGCTCTCCCCGAATTTCGGAGTTTCTGGGGACGGTGAACTCATAGGTAGAGACAAAATTCCGTGAAGGGCGCTAGAAACGTAGGAAAAGAAGCCGTTCTTTTTCGTGTGTCAATGGCACTCCGCTGTAGAGTGTGCGTATTCCGCCACGAAATCCTCTGAACTGTACGCATTTCGTACATCCATTCCGCTAAACCACGCACCGCAAATAGCGTTAGCTGCCGCGCCGAGCCGTTGAAAGCACGGATCGACCACGCGTATTCGCCACGTTAGTTCCAGTTCCTCTACAGGTAAGCCATCATCGTTTGTGTTCGTTTCACATTTGTGACGTGCTGAGTCTGCAGTACACCACCCGCATATAAGTTCCGAGTCGAGGATTTCGACTAGTGCTACCTCTAAGTATGGGTAATTCTGGACGGCGTTAGCACGTTTACTCCAGGTAATCTAAGGTAATGAGGCATACGGCCCAAGGATACCAAAAAAAAAAAAACGAGGGAAATGGAAAAATGCGTTTTTTAGCTCCATAATTATCTTTGCCTCCCATTCATGAGACAGGCCTCCGAAAATCGCGCTCTTGTAGGACATTTTAGCAAGTTACAGTGGGCGTCAATGAAGGTGACCCGTCTGCGGCCTCGAAAAGCACGCGGCGCGACCGCACCACTCACGCTAGAATCGTCGCCGCACTGGCTTATCTGGGTTTTCTTGATAGTTGTTCATCATATTTGATGATAACTAACAAGAAAACTAACTGACTATCAAGAAAATTCCATAATTTTATGTCCCGGAGAGGGTCTCGCTCGAGCGGCGCGGTCGCGCCGCGTTCTGTTTGAGGCCGCAGACGGGTCACCGCCATTGACGCCCACTGTATGTGCGAATACGAGGTATTCTAAGACCTGCGCAACTGTGGAGATGTTGGAAGAAGAAGAATCACGTGGCAGCTGGCTGTGGCTATGACCTCTTGATTTTACAGACACTCATGAAGGTGCATATTTCAGAATTTAGAAGCGAAACTGATATCACGAAGAAAAACTCAGCACTCTGTTCATCTTCTTCCTGGTGACCGACGTGCGGACAAATAGAGATAAAAAAGCAGAAAAATATGAGCTTTTGGAAGCCAATGGGAAAATGTGTACAGTCCTTGTCGAAAAGATAGACGGATTGTGCGTGCGGTTCGTTGTGGTTACGACTCCGCCCGCAGCGCGGCTACTAATCGATGGCATCAGCTGAATGGTTGCCCGCATTGCATTTTTCGGGGAATTCCATCACCCCCTTCAAAAAAACTTCGAAACCATCACTCGTGTACTGCTCAAATTGGAGCAAAGCAATGGAATAGCCCATGGAGTCAAAGAACACGCAAAAAACATGAATGGCTGTAGAAATCGTAACTGCAATTGTTATAATATACAGTGTATCCGAAATGATGGGGTTGCTAACACGGTCAGGGAACCAGAGGCGGCGCAGCTGCGGCTTTGGCTGTTTGGAATAAAACAAACGGAGAAACTCACCGCACAGGAAGGTAATGTTGCAAACATTTGAAAAAAAATGGAACTAAATACAACGACAGAAGCATATCAAATTGGTGTATGGTGCCAAGTCCATCATTCCGCCTCTAATCTCCCGACCGCCTCATCGGCCCCATCGTTACGGTACGACTATAGCTAAGTTTCTTCAGGTGGAACAACTGGACTACGGCGCTGGATCATATAATAAAAGGAATCACCCAAAAGCTCGTTGGTACTGTGTTTTGCTCCCTTACGTCTGACTACAACGCAAATCTAATTGTAAGATAGATAACAAAGGAAGAGTAGAAAAGAAGTGAAGAAAGTGAACGCCTTGAGGAATTCTAAGTAGACCAATGCATAGGTACAAGATTAAGGAATCAGCAGCATCGTGTTAGGGTAAAAAGTTGAGAGGAGTGAGGGCACTGCCCTGTGTGGTCTTGTGTTATCACATCTTCTTTTTTAACGCCATAAGCTAATTTGGCGGTTGCAAAAGAGGTGTTATCACCTAGAGCTAACCCATGATAATATATGAAGTCACTAGGCCAGTTGTGTAGTAAGAACTGGTACTTACAGAGATACCACAGTGGGAACAGATTTACTATGAGGTTATGAAGCCGAAAGTGAAGGAATGCATATAAAGGCGCGGAAGGACCGCAGCAGCTAAGCTGAGGAACCTCAGGTCATCATTCCATGTGGGTTTCTGATGCGATCCTACCGCAGCTTTGTCTGAGAATGTAAGAACTGTCCCAATGAATCCATTGTTCTGTTCCATGATCCATGAAAGTGGAATAAGTTCATTTCAGCTTTCCATGGAGTTCTTGTAACATCGCCAGTAGGAGCTGTAGACTAGTGGGAACGAGTAGGAGCGAATGAAGTATGATAAGAGAAGAAAATAGGGAAACCATGCCGCCAAACCAACAAGCCCTCTAGATGGAGAACTTGAACGAAATTAACTCGTTGTGGAGCTTTCAATTCAAAGAGAAACAGTTCTAGGAATCACCTTGTTTGCAAAGACACTGCTAGACACAGAAGAATGAAGGGAAGACGGATGAATGATAGAAGAATATCAGCAGATCAGCGGAAAAATGTTCAGATTAGCGTTGTTAGCTATTTTCCTGCTATCTACTGTTTCTCACCATTAAAAAATCGAAACAAAATTTAATCAAATTTTCTCAGTAGGTCAGGTCAACGCTATGATTCGGTGGTAAACTGCGAGAAGGTCAGCGCTACTACTCTACCAGTGATCAGTTGTGACGTGGCTATATCGCACTCCTTCCCACGGTGTGAACACCTCGCCTAAGAAATTTTTGCTGAAAGTCGCATGCAAAGGACGTCAGACCCCACTACATCTCATTGGAAAACCTTTTCGCAAGATGGGCCCGACTTCTCGAGTGCTGCTCCATTTTATCCTGACGATGATTAGGTAGTGTGCGAGACTCGCGGAGCTTACGTCGTTGGGTGGATGAAAATATTGGGAAACTCGTAGCTGAGAGAGCTTTACTGCAGCGACTAGATGATGTAGTATCTGCTCAAAAATCGGCTAACTAAGGAGGAAATTAGAATTTCGCAGCAACACCTCACCTATCATTTGAAGTGCTTGCACAAGATGTGAAGAAAGTGCAGGGAAACAATTGTAGCATACATCTTTGGCTAGTTTCCTTCGTTCTCACGTGAGATACGTATTTTGTTAATCAAAACCCTGTAGCTCGGAAGTGGAAATTTATTTTGATAATTAAAACCCTGTAGTCCGGAAGTGGAAATTTCATACTCATATTCCTAACATTATGACAAACGAAGCGCCGCCAAAATGCCTACCTTATCTTGTATTCAGCAGTTACAGTTTCTTGCTTATCCCATTACATTATCGAGCATTACAAAAGAAAGCAGCAGAAAACGTGACAAGGAAGGTTCTGAGCGCTGGATGTTGACTAAGACGTCAATGTTACCATTATTTGCGGGTTTTCAATCACGAAACGACCAGTAATTTGTGACAATGACATGAACATACATACACGTTAAGGGAAAAGAATTTTCCGATAGCGAATGGCGCAAAGAAATGCAAACATTGGTATTTAGCAGCCCACTGGGCCGAGCACCTGGCACTGTTGTCAGCATTCTCGTTCTCGAAGGAGAGGGCGATGTTGCGCCAGGGGTCTGGACCCCTGGGCCTCGATGCACTGAGTTTACCTAAGGTAAACTAAAGGTTGGCGACCGTGCTAGAGATGGGTGAACTTGTGTGGTGTTCGCTTGTTTACCCTGGGCAATCTCTATGATGCATGCAGCTTCTGATTTCTTCTCTTTATGCGCATACAAAACTGAGAGCGGCTGTATTCCGCGTACAGCCACGCATTATTTGTGTTGGTAGGTTTTTGATGCACAAATAGGAATTCAATTTGGCGCACACATCCAGGAATTTATGTAGAAAGCTTAATAGTACGCAAAGTACCGAGTGATGAATTAGATAAATTCGAACTCTAGTATTGGATTTTGAGTGAGTCGAGTATCCGGAATATCGAGGAAGAGAGGGTTCTGTGGCTCTGAATGGATGATAGTAAAATAGTAAAGGCTTTTGCGGTTTCTCTTTTTCAGTATTCAAAATTTCTGACTTAGTTTTTTTGCAATATTACTCGAAATTGTTGTGCAATTCGACTTCTATTCGGTCTCAAGTACATGTACGCAAACGATATAAAAGACAAAAGATGAGTGTTTTGCGAATGAACAAGTCGAAAATAAAGTTAACGATAGTAAACCAAATGGCTGTGGCATTTCCCAACAGCAAGTAGTGAGTCGAACTGTACACTACCGGATGAAGCAGTCAGTTCATGTGAAGGAATTAACGCAATGAAGTCCAGGAGTAGAACTTGTGAAGTCACAGAAAACGCATGATGTGTTTTAGCGAGTGAGCGCCCGATTATCAGGCCTGCATCGACCTGTGCTGTGTACAGTTAGACCACTACTACACTGTAGCCAAAGACTACAAACTACTTTAGACTATGAGCTACTTTTTTCTACTTTAGACTATGTGATTCCCATTCATAGCCGATTTCTCTCCTAATCAGTGTAGGATACGTGGAGTAAGTCTACCCGTTGCATGACCATAAACATATTTCTCACGTGACATTGCTTCGACAAATGCGCTAGTTTCTCCCTTAGCGATGTCGTGAGCGGAAAAAAATCCGTGAGATACAGGTGTACTTACATTAATGATAGAGTTATCAAAAAATTTTTGCTTGCGTCATGATTTGCGTTAATGTGTTCCTTGGCTTCAAACAGCAAGAGCATTCGAATTTTCCTGATTTTCCTGGAGGCGAGGAAGATTTTCTTCAGTCAAAATCGCAACGAAAAACAAGGACAAACGTAGTCTGCATAGACTGCTGGCTAGCCTTCATAGAAAAAGTTCCGGAGGAAATTCGGAAGAACTCAGCAATGTACGTAAAAAGTGGATGGGGAGAAAACGTAAACATAATATGATAGAAGCGCAGGAATGAATAGGGAATTACTTCTACAGAGGGAATACCTTCCAACACTGAGAGAAGAAGCACGTGTTCTCGTGTAGAGAGGAGAAACAGGTTTCAAACTGGTGTTCACTCAGAAATGTAATGTGAAATTACTCTGGTGATTTTACACCTACGATTCACTACTGAATTTATGGCAAACTCCGCCTTATTTTCTCAAGAAGGTGTGGAATTCTGGAGGAAAATAAACCGAACTTAAAAAATTTTAGAGGAACTTCAACCAAGATCCACAAGAACACAGATTGTAACTCGCGAGTGGTAGAAAAAAATGTGAACAATGGGCAAAGCAGAAAAATGCCCAGAGTATTCCACAGGGTACGTAGTTGTAGTGTAGTGACACTGCACCCAGCGAAGACAGCCTGAGCTTAAATCACTGTCCAGCTCTCTTATCCATAGTACCTTTTGCTTCGTATAGTAACGAGGTGGTTCCTGTGCATTTATCACTGGCGAATTCTATAAGTTTCGAAAAATAAATGAATAAAAATAGATAAAAATAAATATAACTAAATAAATTCCGGTCATGCCATCAAATACTTATAGACTACATACTTGCTTCCGGTCCTAACCTTTGATGCCAAGGTGCCAAGGTACATAGTCCCAAGCTCGGCACGTCGGTTATCGATGCTTCCTGCTTGTCACCTGTTTTATTTTTTGTAGAGGTTTCGATTCTTGTCAACTAACAGAATATTTTGTTCGTGCTAGATTTTGATTTTTTCTTTAGCGCACCCGCGAGTGCACACATAAATAAATAAATAAATAAATAAATAAATAAATAAATAAATAAATAAATAAATAAATAAATAAATAAATAAATATATATATATATAAATAAATAAATAAATAAATAAGCAAATAAATAAATAAATAAATAAATAAATAAATAAATAAATAAATAAATAAATAAAGCACAAACGTGTTAGATGGGACACACTAAATAACCGAAATCTAAGGAAGTGAGATGGAACGTGGAATTTTCGTAATACATTTTGCATTTTGTCAACTTTCCATTTACGTAATCACTTTTAAAACTTTGTTCTGTTCTGCTGGCTCATTCTCTCAGTTCACCTAGGTTTTTACCATTTTTATATTTACTTATCCATCATTCGGCTCATTTTCCTTTCAAATTTTGCTATTTTATTCTCTAATTCTTTTCATCACAGGTAATCTGCTTTCATGAGAAAATTTACAAAGTGCAGATAAATTCTGGAATTTTCAGGTCGTCGTTTCATAGTATGTTAACATGTGCAAATTTACTAGTCTAGGTTTATGTTGCATGTACATAAATACCTCTCAAATTCCTGGCGATTGATAGCCATAGTTTTCACTTCCGCTAACTCCCGAACAATTCCCCGTTAAAACCGGTCGACGCGACATGAATACCCTGGATGAGAATACCACACGACGGACGTTTGCATAGTATGCAATGCATACCCTGGATGAGAATACCACGCGACGGATCATGTTGGAAGTTTGACTATAGACGTGCACTATGCCAACAATTTGCCCCCAATATGGGCATCCTTCGCTTTTGGTGAATACCGTAGGAGGTGGTCTGAATGTGATCACAGATCACGTTTTGACCACTTTTTAACAATAAGCTTAACCACTTCGAACAATAGAGAGTTCTTTACGTTGAGACCAAGATTCCTAAGCTTACAGCTCCTGTGTTTGGATCGATATATACGTGCATAAATATTTTTCCTGACCCGTACTACTGACATTTTTATGACATGAGTGGAATAATTTGACCAAGACTTTTTAGCGCGTCTAAAATAAGCCCCCCCCCTACTCTGAATCATTTAAGAAGGAATTAAATCTACACATGCACACACTGTATATTATTTTAAACCAAGGTGACGCTTGCTTGGTCGCTGTACGCCGTTGTACAACTATAAATCTGTGCGTTCTTATAGAAAATGCCCGAGGATAGGCAATTAACGATTGCATATGGGAAAACTGTGGAGCGTTGATCCATGTTCATCTCGAAAACAGAATCAACGAAATCTTTAGTGATAGATGGTGTGCGTTCTAGGAAAATACGTAGCGAAAGCTGACCCCCCAATTCTATGACAATCACAGCATCCAGAACTCCAACTCTGGTAGGTGAGTGCCCATTAGTTTTCCTGTTGGTAGCAGTCCGGTCGTGCTACGATGGTTAACATATCTGATAACATTTCTGATGCACGAGGAACGCAGTTTGAGCAGCGTTATGCGTCGAGTGAAAACCCTCGCAGCATCGCTCCACAGCTGCTGCCATCTTCCTCTCAATTGCTGCCATTCTTCAGCAACTGCTGCCATAAGGAAGGAACTCCAGCAGCAATGGAGGGGAGGATAGCAGCAACTATAAGGTGATGCCGCTAAGGTTTCTTTTCGAAGTATTACGATGCTTAGGCTGCTTTCGTGCTGCAAAGTTACTAGAGATACTGGATTTGATTCAAGCCACCTTCTGATCGTCGCATCGGTGATGCAGCCGATCGCCTTTCTCCACAATTTTTTCTCTTTGTTCGATTTCTGATGAGCATAGATCTCCAGCCACTATACTTGCGATGTTTTTTAGCAGTTTACATGGGCAGTTCCATCCTCAAAACGGTAAAAAATCGATGATTTGCTTAAAGGGATACTATCATGTAGTGTTGCAGCAGAAACGGGAGATTCTGTCCACATACATTAGAAATTTTTATTTATTTATCCAGTTATTTATTTATTTATTCATTTATTTATTTAATACGCCGACATTATCAGTGTTTTAAATGAATTAAGTGAAATCCGAATTGCTGACCAACCAGTTCAGTACTCCACAGCTCGAGTAATAGAAAATTCGATGCATCTCAGAGAACCAAACTTTCCGTCAGTGACCGAGCGGCAAATTCATGGATGGCCTTGCGGAATCCCCGAAGACTTGCATGGGCCACTTTGACACCACATCACATGAACACATTATTTGAATAGGCACATAAACTAGTGTAGAAGAAGTTCTATAGATTCGCGTAAACGACGATGCCTAGTATTTTATAGGCCTTAGTGGTTGTCGGTGCCAGCGAAATAACAAAAACTGAATCCCTATGACCTCGGCTGCACTTGGACTAAGATTCGGCTCCAAGGAAGAGGACACACCGACGTATTATACGATACAAGTGAGGACATCGACTTTACGGAGCCTTCCAACTACAAGGAAGATTTCGAGTCGATAGAAATAGGATCCAAGGTAGGATTCCCGGGATTCGAAATTCTAAGCGCAGTGACACTGCGACATAGAAAACGTTGATAATAACTTATAACTTTTTCAATAATTTCTCAACTATTCCTCCATTTTTCTAGTAAGGACTGATTTAATTGTTCAAAAACAATCTCCGTTGACTGCATAGCGAAACATGATTTTGAGAAGTTAGTACTTTGGCAGAACAGTAGAGCACAGGGCAGAATTGAAGATGTGGTTCTGTACGTGTATACATACATATGTAGTTGTAAACGGTAATTTAGTGAGAAAACGAAGTCTTGCTTGTTGCAGTACAGTCTTGAGCCGAGAAATCTAACAATCTTCCAGAGATGACCACATTAAGCTCTGAAAAGGAGATTCGAAAGGACTCGTGCTGCTTCTTTCAGATATGAGTACGAGTAGTAAAATATTTTTGTACCAACCTGATCGTCGGGCTGATGCCTGACTTTCGCGCTTCCTTTGATGCTCACTTTGCTCACATTGATGTGGTGTGACATCTTCCCGACTTCATAGTAGCAACTTATCATCCATCAGTACTCCCCTTTTTCTCATCTTCCCACTCCCCGACGCCAAAGCGACCACCCTGCAGCTGTAGACCCACTAGTGACGTCTTCTCAACTAGCCAGCACGAAGGTTTCCATGAGTGCTGCCTTTAACCACATGAATTTCATACCCACATCACAACATTTCAGCATGAGGCCGCAAAAGAAGTAATTCCACTCATCATCACTATTGTGAAACGTCTTCACGAGACTAACCTCATCCCAGAAATGGCCGAACTGTTGAAAGTGAGCGATTGCTTGAACAAATCACCTGAAAAATTGGTTTACAGACAGCAAATTGCAGGATCGTCGATCAGATCTGTAAAACAGCTCTTCGTACCAGCTGACGCACTCCTCACCCGACAGTGGACCAGCATGCATATGCGTACGTAAATGCACTATCAATTTAAAACTTTCGGTCAACTCTATCACGAATGACTTTAATTCCCGCTCGGACGATTCGACGGCATCTAGCAAATTTGCCTCTCGGAACAGGATTTGGGACACAAATAATGACTGGTGTTGTTCTGTACACAATTGACTGGTACTTCGGAACAGCTCGCTCAAACCACCAAAAGTCGCACTCGCATTCGTATCCAGGCTTTGTGATTCGCAATAAAGACCAGAGTTCTCAGTCTGAAGTCATAGCAAGAACCTTCTGCTCACTAATCCCAACAACTAGCCTTTGCGCCAGATCTGCGTCATTTCTGCATCGGTTCGAATGCTGTATTCACCATTCATAACCGATGCACGTTTGCGCAGAATCGATTCGGCACCGCATCGGTTCTACATAACATCTGATTGTGAGATCGTCCAGCATAGCTGTACCTGTTGAATTTTGAAGGAAAACCTTTCTTCCCTATAACTCATACAAATCTGATGAAAACTTAGGTGGAACCCGATAGGTTCCTCCCTCCTATTCGCCCTCCCGCTTTGTCAGAACGACTCATCTCAGTCAGAGATGACAAGTTATGATTGAGATAGGAAAACATACATTTCGCTAGGAAATCTCGTTCACGAAGGGTCAGCGAGAAGCTTTCAACCTCACAGGAGCGTTCATGAATCGCACCAGAACTCACTGAGTGGCCAGACATGCCAGGGCCTGGAATTCATACAGTGAGCGTCGATGGAATTGCGTTTTTGGCGGATACAGGAAGCGCGCGGCGCAACCGCAACGCTCGCGCTGGAAGCGAATTGGACGAAGAACTATCAAAAAATCTCTTATTTGATCTTACGACGGCAATTCCAGTGCGAGCGGCGCGGCAGCGGCGCGTGCTTGCTGAGTCCGTGGAAAACGCATCTCTACCGACGCTCACTGTACGTTTGGTGTGCAGGACAGCTGCCGCTGCTCTAGGCTTAGCATACTGCGATCGGGTTGTGGGGAAAGGATCTCTGTAGGGGACTTCTTTGCCTTCTGAAGTGGGAGAATGACCCGTTATGTCGTCACACGTTGTGGTCACATAAAATTTTTCCATTACTGTCCTAGGAGAACATATGTATGTCTTACATTTACTAGTTCTTTTTTGACACACCTATGGGTGTATCTGAATAAATAAATAAATGTGAGGATCGGAGCTAAAGAAAAATGCCCATCGTTCTTGGGTTTAAAAGTGAAGATATTGAATTCGAAGTTGCAAAGCGATAAATGGAATTTTGGAGGGAATCCATGCGCTTCTTGGGCATTCATTGCGAACGGGAATGATCCAAGAGCCATGCTAGTTTCCGCATTTAGAGCCAGTGTCTGGTAAACAGCTGTAGCGACATACCACCCGCGACGAGCAAACAAGTAGCCCCGCCCTCGGATCGATGGCCTCGTGCCTCGCTGCCGCCAACATCACAACAAACCCCTGCCGTCACTGTTTCCATTCCGATTTTGATAGCTCCGCTCCGTTAAAATAGCAGAGTTGAATCTCTGTCTGTTCTTGATTGTCACGCCGTTTCTTCCTTATCATTTCCGTGCTTGCTTTAAATTGCGCCAGACAATTAACGTGGCGTCTGGCGTCGCTGCCTGTCCGCCCACCACTAAGGAATGCTGCCATGTGTTGTGTGCTTAACGTGCATAAACTAACAAAATCCATGTTTTTTCCAATCTGCCTCTTATCCACGGATCCACAGTGTCTCTTCAGTGCTCTACATTGCTGTGAAGTCACCTTGGATTTGTGCACCCATTCTTTGACGTCAGCCTCATTCTCATGTTGCATTTACACACTGGAATTGTTGGAATTGCTTCCATTTGGCTTGCTCTCTTATATTTCGCTGTTATCTCATCATTATTTGCACCATCTTGCAACGAAAGCCATGATTTTTTGGAAGTTTCAGTCCTTGTCGAAAAAATAGACGGATTGCGCATGCGGTTTCATGCCATCGCGGCAGGACCTACTAGACCCTGTCATTTGGAGCATCCTTCGTCTAGGTTCCGCCACGATTCTGCTGTCGCGGAATCCGTCCATCTTTTCGAGAAGGGCTGTAGCCATTTTCTCGACTAACCGATTCCGGAAAGGAACTCTATATATTCTGTATTCAGAAGATGCGTTTTTTTTTTCTGCTTACTGATTTTGAAGCCCTGATTATTTGACCTGGTACGAGTTTATACTTCTAGAAGCAGGTTTCCTCACATAAAGCCTCATATGGTTCTCAGTTCTCACAATTACGCGTGGGGAAAATTATTTTTGCCGTAGCTACACGCATTACGTCGATTTACTACACTCTGATGAATGTGCGCTAGGAATACAACACGAATAGCGTGATACGTCGAATAGAAACCCTAGCAGCACCTCCTCCAGTTGCTGCCATCCTCCCCTCAATTACTGCCATCCTCCAGCAATTGCTGGTAAAAGGACGGAAGCTTGAACAGGAACTGAGGAGAGAATGACAGCAACTGGGAGGAGATACTGCTAGGGTTTCTACGTGATGTAATACGCTGTTCAGGCTGGTTTAAACCACGCACTAAAGAAGTACGAGAAGATGTCTGCTCTGCCCATCGCGTGAATAGAACGCTTGGACATTTGTTAGTATACCACCAGGAGTTCGTTAATTATGATTGCTTCACGAAAATACAACTCTGAAAAGGGCGTGCTCACCTGGTTGAGCACGCGGTCCCACGCATCACACCATGCGCGTCAACCGGTTGAGCACATCGTCGCGAATGTGTTAACTGCTACGGATCGAGGAAATCAAGTGCGACTCCTGACAGATCCTCTTTACACATATCAACATGTTCATTCCTGAATATGTAGTCGAGAACAACATACTTAACATGTTTTGTTGTGTTTTAACGTTGTAAAAAGATGAAACTTGTGAATACTTTAGATTCCGACAAATCCTAGCATCAGGGCCTGGCATCAGGATCTCCGCTTTCAGCCGCGGTCTGCATTTGCTATTCATTTTGTCTGTGGCTACTACTCATTGTCAGAACCTCCTGTACAAGTCTTCTGATGATATCTTAAATTTGTTCGACCCAAATCTTGTTGACAGCTTGCTTTCTCCTTTTCTTGTCGACAAGTTGTTGTCTCGAAGCTTGTTGGCAACTTGCGAAATAATCGGCTGTTGGCTTTGCAAGTTGTCGATGAGCTTTGTATCGAGCAAGTTTCGGATGTGATCATATAACTTATTGCAGGGGTTCTGAATATTCACTTTTCTACTTTTCGTGCTAATCTTGTTTCCATTCTTCTCTCTCTCTCTCTCTCTCTTTCTTTTTTTCTCTCCCTCTCTCGTTAGAATTTGCCGTTGAATTGTGGAAATCTTGGCCATCCTGCCACGAAACTTCACTGTACGGTCATTTGACGATATCACGAAGCTATGCTGCCAGATCAGTGAACAATTCTCTTGCATTATTTTGCTTCATAAAGCTGCGGTTTCCTGAAAAAAAAAAAGAAAATTCTCAGTGATGCAACAGTTTTTGACTCATGAATATACAAAACAGCGTAATTACTCGTGTATACGACTAGATTTTGGTTGAAATTTTCCTTTTCATTAGCTTAATAGTGACTTATCAAGCGTTCATACTAGCAAGTAGACACTGGTATTAATTCGTAAAATTGACGTTCGTTGTGAGATGCGGATGTTTTGATATCATTGGTCTAAACATCACCAAACTTTTGTTATGATCCTTTGTTATGATCCTGCACTAGATGAAATCATCCTGATGTCCTAGTATTCTTCAGAAACTTCAAAAACAATTACGTTGTTCCTTCACCACCGCCCGGTTTTTTTTTATTACACACGCTTTCTGCCTTTGTCGCTCGTATTGTTTGATTGCCTTCCGAGTGTCGTGGTGAAAAAGTGATGTCTTACTTTAGTTCAACTAAAAATTACATTTCCAACAGCTAAGACCTTTATAAGACAGTCATTCTTTGTCAACAGAGCCGGCTCAAAATATGTGATGATGAGCAAGAAATATCCAACTCCCATTAAACTGTCATCATTCAAGAAACAAGTAGAAGGATTCCTCCACCAGAAAGAATAATCAGAAGTCTCTCTCTCAAACCTTGTATTCATTACCTAAGATTTCCTGTGTTATCTTACTGTCCATCGTATATTGTATGCATACTCACATGGATAAATCCATGTAATAAAATAAATAAATAAAATTCCTGCGTAGATAGCGTTGAAACTTTGAAGAGGAAGAAACACTTTAGAGAGCGCTTGGACTCCTCGTGTAATTCTCTATGCTTTCTGAATGAAACCTTTCCGTTAAAGTTCACGCGGGTTGCAGTGAATAAATTTGCGTTAAAAGCGCATTCCTAAAAAAAACTTTTAAAATGTGAAAGGAGTGGTTCAGGCTTCGTTGTTATCCTTGGGAGGTATCCATATGTGGAAAATATCCTTCCCCGACAAAGGGGTGCACTTTTGTTGTTCATATTCAGTGAAGCAATAGGCTAAACCACAGAAGTTATGCTCACTCCCACATATGAATGCCATGTGTTACAATGGTATACGCACGGAAGTTGTTCCATACTCTACTGGCGTTCACCACGAAGTTGATCGAAGGATCGTCGTAGTCCAGAACCGTCAGAAGGTCATCTTACCAGCACTGCCAATGTTCGAAGCAAATCGTCACAAAATCCACAACTCATTTTCAACTTTAGGGCCACAGATCCGAAATGAATTACTCTGTTGCTTCTTTTCGTTCCTTTTTCGTTTATCGATTATTCTAATGCGGTCGTCTAAACGCTTTTGTTTTTTTTTTTCGGCTGGAAAGTGCAAGGCGAGCATTTGCGCTGACACATTGTGGGGCTAGGACGGGAACTTGCTCAGGTCCCACACCAGGACCCGTATTCATGGACGGACTCGTGCAGGTTGTGACCTACCCGCCCTTTTAAAGTCTATGAATTTTAATGTTAAAAAGGGTATAAAATGGTACTCGTCTTAGCTTTGATAGGTCTTGGGATATATACGTAGGTCTTAGGTCTTTTTTTGGCTGCCTCAGATGGAAAAATTAATTTTCGAAACAAATACTCGTAAAATAAGCGAAACCTGCTGGAAACTGCACTTCATGTAAATCCCAGTAGATTTCGCGTATCTTTCGCTTATTTTTGGGCGGAATTCGGGTAAATTCCAGTGGATTTCGCTCATTTTCCGGAGATTTGCGTGTGAAATCGCGAAGTATTTTGGAGAAAAATAAGAGAAATCTGCTTGAAAGCTCACGTGATGTACTGGAATTCCTCCACCTGAGGCTTTAGTCATGCAAAATCTGCATTTTTGTGAACAATTTTCCTTCCAAAGGAGTTGTTTAATGAGGAAGCTATTCTTGCCCTTCATCTGCTTTTACAGATGATGAATCTTTTTGGTTGGCTAAGAATTGTTTGTGAATCATTTCGATGATACTTTCGTATGCATACATGTTTTCTGGCCGCATGTTAGCAAGGCCATACTCTCAACCATCTCTGTTTTTGCAAAAGGCTTGGGCTAAATACCTAACCAAAGCTTTCTTTCTATTATATTTTGCATGTTTTTCTTATGATTTTATCACGAGGTTAGGTTGCTCCTTATTCTCTAGCAAATTGAAAAAGTGAATAAAAAGACGGATTTTGGCAAAGTAATCCGTTTTCGTTCTGGGTGGGGTAACTTTGTGCCTTGCAGGTTCCATTTGCCTGCTCGAGCTGTTCCTCATTACTGCCCTATAATATCTTCCCTCATGTGCTCCAAATCGCTTTCTCTGCAGTTTCTCCTCACTCTTTTTGAATGTTTTTGCACAAATTCCGGATTTCACCAGCTCCCTATTCTTCCATAACAAGCGGTTGCACGCTAATCACGAAACATGTTTTCCACATCTGGCGATTTCGCTTCTGCGTCCCTACCAGGCGCTGTTGGGGTGCTCGTGCTCGGCTGTATGTCCCTTCCAATAACAGATAGAGCAAATTGCTGATTCTTTGGTTCTGTAGGTTTCTGCTTTACATACATACATTCATACAATTATTACGCTGTTTAAGACAAGCGTTAAGAATATTTGTAATCATTAAGCTGTGAGTAGAAGCCAGTATTGATCAGCACAAGTCAATTTTAATGACTATTTCATACAATGCTACCATTTCGAGTTGAAACTGCACCATTACTTCGTTAAAAGGTAGTTATTCTGCTCTCTTTCCGAATTCCCTGTGGCACGTCTCTTTTTAATTTGGGTACCATCTAAGAGTTCTGTTGTTTATCGTTGAAATTGCCTAGATTTTTCAACGCTACTCGAGTTCCCATAATTTTAAAGAGTTAGGTCTGAGTGAATGTTCTATGTCCGGCATTCACCAACTTCGATAATTTGATGGCGTTCGGCTGGAATTGTGTGATGCAAAAACTCGAAAACGACGCAAGAACTGACACGCATGAACAACTCGGGACTCTATTCAGCTGGGTAAACGGCCTCACCCCGATTTTCGCAGTCGCCAGAATTGCTGTTTGCAATCCTTGCAATCCTTGATAAGGATACTTACAAAGTGTACTGTGCACTGGCAAATGTGCTATAAATAGGGCATAAATAGACATTTAAAGGGCAGCATTGGCTTTATGTGCCTAGATAATTTTTTCGTCCTTTTTATGATCTCCAATTTTCATTCCTATGGATTTATTTTTTTCGAACACGTTTGAAAGTCGCACCATTTGCTGAAATCACTCTGCCCACTGGATATTCACTGCATTTCTCCATTTCCGGAAAAATTATTGAGATAAATAAAAGGTCGCACCCAGATTTCATGAGGCTAAAAGTACTATGGGGGTGTGAACGTATGGATGAAATCCAGCCTGGATGCATCATTGAGATTGCCCAGGGTAAATGTGTCGAAGTCCATTCTAGCGATAGACAAATTTGTGGGATGTGAACGTGTTTACCCCGGGTTATCTTAGTCATGCATACGAGCCCAGTACTCTCACGCCACTGAGACCCTGGATCCGAATCTCATATACTTTGTCCGGTCCGAAAACCGCGCTCCGACGCATCTGTTGGTGTGTGGATTTTATTCTGTCATCCAATGAAAACCCAATAGCGTGCATGCATATCTACTAGTTTTACCGCTGGGTATCTTTATGCGATTAATTTCTGGTTCATAGCGACCAGTCAACAACTCATTCATCGATTTGTTTTGTTTGTCGTCAACATAAGGGGAATTTATACTAGACGCGCGCGTTCGATGCGCGCGTACGCCTATGTTGTAAAGGATAGGTCCAGCCATCTTTCACGAGAAACCCTTCGCGACTAGTTGCGTGCGTCTGAGGCGCGCCTAACGCACTCATCCCCTATAAATAGCTTTACATGGCATTTACAACAAAGGCTGATTATGTGAATGTATGAATTGCAATGGATAGCAGACTGGATCAAGGGCGGTGGTAACGGATTTGTAACCGCTATGTTTTCATATGCTGGATATCGGCCCTGCTTTTGCTTCACGAGATACACTGCATGCTTATCGTTTTGCTATTTTTTCAGCCTCGTTATCTTGAATTAGATCTCATTAGCTTGATGGATTCCTGGAAACTCTAGATTTCCTTGTCTTCCTTTTTCTTTCGCATGCACAAGCATTTAACCTTTCAGTTTTTACCCTTAACTCCTACATTATTTCTTTTTCCTTCTTCTTGTTTCTTCCATTCAGTTTCTCTCTGGCTGAGAAAGCCCAAAGCCATTAGTTTATTTACGCCGTGACAGTCGATTTTCTATTATTCATTTTTTCCAAGCTCAGTGGCACATGTTCCGACCGTTTACACAGACTGAACAGAAATCAATATCCTATCTGCAAACAAGCATCAGAGAACATGGCTCAAACCTGTCACCTATCCCTAGTTCTGCCAATGTGTTTCTGTCGCATACAATGCTGGTAATCCAAGTATGTACATAATTTCATCCGCTGTACAACTCTACTGTCGGAGTTTTTTTTTTGCAGTTTTGTCAAAGAAGTTTTGTTTCTCTCGTTTCTTCCACACTCTCAGTATTTTTCTTTGCCGTCTCTTTTGCTGTTAAGAATTGTTCCGTTTCCAAATGAGGCTATTCTCTTCGTACGGCAATAATAGGTGTTTTCGACTCGAGGTAACCATCAACACTCTCACTGTGGAGCTTTTATCCTTATGGCGTGAGTGGAGCACACCAACTTCCTATTCAAAATTATCCTATTTTTCTTGCTCCATTTTTTGCTCATTCAATACACCAGAAGGGTGAGCCATTAAATATAATATAGCGTTGAAAAATTGAACCGAGTTAGGGAGGTGTAACATATACGAAAGACCATAGAGCAAAATCCAAGGGAATTAATCAAGGGAAATTTAATAATTAGCTTGTCGATAAAGCACGCTTTGTTGTTGTTTATACGAAGGTGAAAAACGCGATCAGCAGAAAACAAAACAAAAAAAAAGAAACGCTTTACACTGTTACAGCCTCCTTTGAAACTCGATTCAATTTTATTCCTTATTATCTTTCATTTTCCCATTTTGATTTTTCCAAGGCTTATGTCACTCTACTTTCGTACTCTAATCACTTTTAATTAACGCCTTCGAACGACCTTATTTGATTTCGTTTTTTTTATCATTCTTATGGAAATCTCCCGGGCTACTTCCCGCCTCCCCCCCCCCC
>JARK01001377.1:422030-464879 GCA_000688135.1 Ancylostoma ceylanicum
AGGGCCTAGTTTCCTTTTCGACTAATTCATTCCGGAGCGCGGACTATCTGGGGATAATTTTACTCATCGAAAGAGTTCCTAATGCACTTCCTGTAGAATAGAAACTACAACCCTGAAACCCTGCAATCTTGAGCAAGGTGGGGGAGCCAAGACGGTTTCACAGGGTTTCTGCACCCTGTACTCCATTGCCGGCAAAACATGGAACGCATTTTCCATTTTATTAGGAAGTGAATGAGGAACTCTTTTGATGAGTGAAATAATCCTCAGAAAGTGCGCTCCCGGGAGTAAATTAATCGAATGGCGGCAAGGCCCTGCCCCCACGACTGCGCCCAATGGCTCCTTCAAAGTCGGGTATCGAAAACAGAGGTTTTTGGTGGTTTTGAACAGAATCACATATACCGTTCTGATCAGCAGTCACTGGAGATTCATCTGATGCGGATATTTCAGAAACGATTCTGAGGTGGGCCTGTGCCTTTAAGTCTCCTTGAACTTCGCGATCAAGAAAAGCAGAAGGTGGTAGTCTGATACTATCAGATTTGAGCAATATAGCAGCCTCATGCAATACTCTCTACTTCAGGTCTGGAGGTGGTAACAACTGTTGGGTTGAACCTTGCCCGCGATTTTGGTTTTGTTACCCAAGTTCGAAAATACTAGGTTGGTGCGAAAGAAATGGCGCACTTTTTTTCAAAACCGTATAGTTCTGTTTAGACGTAGTACGACATCTAGTTATAGTTACATTCTTGTAGAGCGAACCAACCTCTTTCGTTCTATACGTACAAGCATTGTCGCCTTGGACTGGGAACCACGAAATAACCGAAATTTTCCAAAATCCCGCCCCTTGATTTCTGGATTTTGAGGATTTTTCTGTAGTACCACTAACGACACAGTCCAAAATACCTTGTTTGTGCTAGGTCAGGACATCAGTACCTATTCCTTTATGGCAGCCCTGGTGTAACGGGAATGCTATGGATGAAACAGAGACGAGCACTTTTCGAAGGTTTTTCTTTGATATCCCTAGGATTCTTGGTGGGTGACTCTCTCAAAGCTGCTTTTTGGAAACAACACCCTCCACATATCTGCTGCTGTTAACTACTTCAGAAATTTGCGGAGGGTATGCTGGAAAAACGCTAAAAATGCCCAAAAGCGCATTTTCGGCACCCCCAACTTTTCACCAAAATTTGCTTTCGAGAGCTGGTTCCAATTTTGACAACTTACATGGAAAATAAATGAGTAGTCATGAGATTCTACAGGAAAATTGTAGCATTTCTCTCAATTTTCCCAACTTCGGAATCCTTTACCCTGCAAGGAAAAAACTGCCAAACATGGCGACCTAAAGACGAAGTTTTCCTTGTTCTTCTGCCCTCAGTTTTCCGAGTTCCCAGCGCAGGACTTCGTGGACCTGCCCCTACAATAGGCAATGGTTCCCGCTAATGAAAGATACTATGTCGTCTGCCGAGGTTGCCGCCTATTAGAGTTGTGCAAAAATATAGTCAGCTCGAAATCGCGCCATTTCTTTCGTACCAACCTAACACTTCCAAGCAACCGTTTTTTTGTGCGGATTTGGCCAGAGCAAATAGTTACTGAATGTGTTACACGGATTGCAGTGTTGTTCGATTGCCGCGCCTCCTTCTTCAAATTCGTGTGTCAGAAGTTGCCGTAGAGGAGTTGTTCGTGGTCTTATGTATTACGGAACAAATTCTTGGTTGGGTGAAAGGAACTACAAAACATACTCTTCTTTTGGAACTGGTGACCTCCGTACAGAGGCCGCATGCATCATTGAGATTACCCGGAGTAAACGTGCTAACACACCCAAATTTACCCATCATTAACATGTTCGTCAATGTGCTTACCCGTGGTAAACTCAATGATGCCAAACCAAAGTTTCGATCCCCTTAGCAGATTGGCTCGTATATCCTATTGAAGGAATATTACAAGGAATATGTAACCTTACATAGTAAAGATCTATAGGTCTGCCGGTGACTTTCTCCGTATCCTTGTCCATTTGAATTCGCTCAAGTGTCGTGCATCTGTGTTGACACCAAGACCACATTCCGTGTCTTATTTTTACAGATACCTTCTGCAAACGAAGACGTACTGAACTCTTCACGCAGATAAATTATGAACGAATGATTGTGAAAGGGAAACCTCTGTTGGTTCCTTGAGCTTCATATGTATCTCATCGCTGTTCTTTATTGGCATGTTATCCAGTGCAACGATTGTATCTCCAACGAAAACCTTTCCGGTTAATGCCGAATTCACGTCAATGTGTGTAATCTACAGAAGTCATCATTAACACAGTGATTTCCTCCTTCGATGTGACTGACAATAGGAATGTTCTGAGAGCAGAAAAAACGTGGCGGAGGCAGTTAGCACTAGAACTTGACGGTACAGTCCATGAATACTATCTATCGGGCAGCCCCAAATGCCGCATGTTTTCCCCGCGCATGTACGAAATCGTCAGTTTCGTTATTTTTCAAATGCCTTTTGTTTTCTTTTGACTCCGGTGGAAGTCTACGCAATTCAGATACGGGCTCAGTGATGCTCCACAACTTTTTAGCGTCAGAATTCAACTGTTTGTGTCACCCTGTGCTAACCAGTTAGGCAGCAAACTGCAATAGAAAACCTGCATATTGCGACGAAACCTCTGCGTTTCTCTAAGTTGTTATTGCTTCTCCGAAATGCACGAAATTCACAAAACTTTACCGAACATCTTCGTCGTGCAGTAAGGTGTTGACCGGTCAAAATTCTTTCCAGCTCTAAGCATGTTTGCCGTTCGAGTATGCTAATTTGTCGTATTCGCTGCGCCTTTCTCT
Source organism: Ancylostoma ceylanicum (assembly GCA_000688135.1). Classification (NCBI taxonomy): domain Eukaryota; kingdom Metazoa; phylum Nematoda; class Chromadorea; order Rhabditida; family Ancylostomatidae; genus Ancylostoma; species Ancylostoma ceylanicum. The sequence goes on from JARK01001377.1 coordinate 424,844, forward strand.
GTTTATCTATGTATTTAATCACTCATTGGTGCTCCATGAAAAGTCGGTTACTGGCATGAAATCCGTCAATTCATATGATGTACTCTCTTACTACTTTGCTTGCTCACATCCGCATGATGAAGGTTAGGCCTAGTCGTAGCTCTGACGCAGCTCACAAGGGAAGAATACTACCATATGCAGTTTTTGACTACCATATGCAGTTTTTGACGCTGATCTCGAATCCGTACCCCAAATAGTGAGTTACACCCATTTCTTTCCGCGCACATGTAATATGGCGTACTCTTGTATGGGCCCCAGGCTATGCTTGGTAGGTGATTCAGTGTCTTCAAACTGTTGAGTAGTTTCAAAGGAAACATGGTTCTTGCTAGTGAGTTGCCGATACAGCTGCCTTACACCAATTTAAGCTCACATGCGAGGACCATGAGTGAGTCAATCAATGGCTTTGAGTACTGTTCTCATATACTCAGACAAAGTATCGCACCCATTCGTAGGGCTACCGCAGGGTACCCGGAGGAGTTGGTCAGGAGACCCGGTCTGTTACAGACCGCAATTCCTGATTTAGCTCTCCGCAAATCCCGGTTTCCTCTTCCGCATGTCCCGAAGTGGGAGATTTTAAACAAAACTTATCGCTCCCACCATCGCTTGGAGATTTCGAACCCATTTACCATTGCTCATCAGTTGCTTACCAGTCCGCTGCTTTGCCTCTGCTCCATCCGTGCCCACAATCGAGGGACTAATTGAGGCATCGACTAATGTTCTTATCGCAGTGTATACGCTAGTGGAGAGAGTTTTGCAGAGTGCGATCTACCCCGATCGGGACAAAACTTTGCATACGTAATCACTGTAGGAGTAGAGGTTCTAGAACACTTTTTCTGAGAAACTATCGATTGGTTTATCTATCTCAATGGTTTCCTACTATTTCGCCTGGGGAGCGCTGAAGACATGCTTCTTGGGGTTGTTTAACATACTGAACACAATGTGGCAACGGTATGACGTAAATTTATCCATATGTTGATTGAATACATTTTTTCGCTTCTGATGAGGAGAGATACGTCCTCACCGGGGTTTTCTAAAGCTCTTGATATAAATATGACAAGCATTTTACGCTGAAGACCCGGATCACAGAGTTTCTTTTGATCGATTTTTTAACTTGTAGTTTTTTTAACTTCCGTTCGTGGGTGGGTCAGTGACGAAATTTGTAGTGAGGTTTTCCAATATACTTAGGACAGAATAAAAATCGAATAATTCTGTTTCTTTAATAACAATTTTGGAAACAACTAAAACATCTAAATATTCGAGAATGAAGAAACCCTAGTGCTCTCCTTTCTTTCGTGCAGCATTGTATAGGTCTCCCATGCTGGGACATTCGAATTTTCAATTTATTCGAAATGGAATATTCTTGCTTTCGAATATCGAATGTTTCGAATAAATGGGAAATTCTAATGTAATGATTAAGTTAGTCGATAGTTCAATCGCGCCAATGGCCAACTCAGCCATCCATCCCTCTGGGGTCGGTAAATTGGTACCAGAGGAGTCTGGGAGTATGAAGCACTGACTTGGTACATCGGCTTCCTCCTGCAGGTCACTGTATGGGGCACATACGCATTCAATTTCTCTACGTTTCTCAGATGAAGTCGAATGCGGTCCGCTTCCCACATGACGGGATTGATCAACACCAACCACTTTATCCTTTACCCTGAGGTCTTTCATGTACGCTGTCGTTTTCGGTACCTTACGTAAATTCTGGTTCTATAATAATCTCGGAAACGGCCTCTGAGTAGGACTGTTCCTCTGTTAGGACATGTACAGTGCTATTGACACTGTATTTTGAATCAGTCACATTGTAAAAGGGACACTTCAAAGACCCCAATAGTGGAAATGACATTAAGACCCCGTATAGGCCTTAATATAACAGAAGGATAAAGTGTAGGGCTACAAACAGAGGAAAATAGGCAGAATTCACTGCTCAGTGATGTCAGGCATCGGGGGGTTCTCGGATTACCTGCCATGTTCCTCCGCACCCATCCGAGGCTTTTATCAGAGTTCGGGGGTATGCCGCACTCCCGACAACCTCCTCCGCAAGTCCTGATGGTTTTTCGGGCCTAGATCGCACCCCTCGACTACTTCCTCCGCATGTCCCGAAGCAGGCTATCACCGCATGACCGATAAACTTCCTTAAGAAATGAGGGCTATCGTCCTCCGCATGTCCTGACATTTTTGTCTGAGTACGAGCTTAAACTAAGGTAAGGCGGCTGCATCTGCAGCACACTAGCAAGGCCCTTGTTTCCTCTAGAAACCCTTAATATTTTTACGACGATGATGCAGCTATCAGGCTTAGCCTGGCACATACAAGAGTACGGAATATTACATCTAAGTGGAAAGAAATAAGTATAACTCGCTACACAGAAACCCGCAGGATATTTGGGCTACGGATTCGAGATCGGCGTCAAAAACTAGTACACATCCCATCACGAATGACCACGGCCACCAAGTATCCTTCCCTTGTCAATCCAGACGCTTGTGTTCGCGGCATAGCGGCTATTCGCGGAGATCGCACGCTATTTTCACTCAGGATGTGCGTGCCGCGTTGACCGTTCTTCATGAAAAAAAAAACTCAGTAGATCGATTCATGCGTCTGAGGCGTTACTTATGGTTGTCACATGTAAAATAGGGGGGGGGGAGGGATTATGCACACTTTAGGTGGAATGCTGTAGTCTTTCCAAAAAGTACTTGCCTCCCGCTACACTGTGCGTCGACTGAGCCACCACGCAGCATATGAGGCGCGGCGCGTCTTAGCAGACGGGCGGTGGATGCCGGAGGCAAATATTTTTTGGAACGACTGTACTATGGAATTCGAGCAACATCAAACCCTCCGAGTGCTCCGCTCGTCCCATGGACTCGCTTGTCTCAGCAGAGTCCAAAACGAAGATCTGCGCTAAATGATCGGAGTAGCAACTATCCCGCCGATGATGGGTGAAATTCGGCTTCATTCTTTGGTCACGAGGGCAGAAATGACGCTAATCGCCAAAACTATCATGAGTACTAGTCGTGGAAGGATGTAGACCGGAGGCCAAAGGATGATTGAAAACTCGATGATTAGGTAGGACAAAGGTGGGTATGCGGTGAACGAACTTCGGCTACGTTGATCTGCATTTTGAGCCCTTTAGAAAAAATATTCTGATGACCATATTTGAAAATTACATTTAGGTTACTAACTCGACAATCACTTTTGTGTATTCGAGCTCCCATCGGCTTGCGAACTATGTAGGTTTCACAGTATTCCTTCGGCATGTCCAGGGTGGCTTCACGTGAAGAGAATGGCCTTTTCCTAGAAGTTTTCAAAATCACTAGAAAATTACCAACAAGTAGCTTAATCAAAAGATTTTTCAGAGTTTTTGTCGGTTTTCTGTGCTCACAGGGTTGTAGACGTGCGCGTGGAAGAAAAGTGGGCCCTTTAAAATACTCAGACTCCCGGAATTTTGAAGTTCAATCTTTTGAAATGTTTCTTCTTTCTTCAAACCCCAGAGACTCTACTTCCCTTTCCATTTGTAAGTCTTCGAGTTTGATAAAAGGAAAAGTTTATTTTTAAATGGTTTTCGAAACCGAAATTCCAAAGGATAAGAAGGGTTCTGAGATCAGTTGGGCTCTATTATAAAGCAGCTGATCTACGGAAAGTCAAGCGCGTCCTCAGTCAAAGAATCCAGCAGAAGCGGCGAAGAAAGTACTTCGGAACGCTTGTCCGCTTTCCTACGTTAGAGAACTGAACAATATTCCTTGTAATAGCAGCAGATGCCTCCTATTCCACTCTCTTAGTATATCCTAGACTTCGCCAGTTTAGAGCAAATGAAAAGCCGATGCAAGAGATAACGATAATGAGCACGATACTTATCGATTTTCATATCACATCGCCATGGACAGTTTTGACACGGTTCTCATCGCCTGTAAATGTTTTCATTGATTCTCGAAGATGTGCCCAAGATGAACCAACGTCTACGGGATTGATGTGAAAGCAATAGCGGAAGCGACACCTGAGAGACAATTTAGAGTAGATTTGTGCATTCGTGGCGCATGTGTGTGGTGAAGGGTACGCAAAGACGCATTTTTGACGGTGCCCAGACGGTGAGATGCACCTATTCTCAGCGTCGCGATTTCCTGTAGCAGCAGGGCTCATTTATGGTGTACATGCTATTTTGATGTTGTTTGTGTATGTTGACCATCTTGGTGGAAACTTCTCCGGAAATGAATGTGCGACCGATGCACGCATCCAGTATGAACTCAAATCTATGTCCCTTCAATTGTTACTGGTAGTCACAAGCGACCGCGCCCAAAATTCTCCTCATTTATCTCTAATCCAGATGGCGGCCACATATGGTGGTGGCGATTAGGACGGTCAATCTGGGGATTTCCTCAAAAGTTTCTACGCCCATAGAAGTCATGTTGTATGGGGAGAGAAATCAATAGCTTCAAAAAAAAAACTAAAAGCAACAAAATTTTCACATGGACAGATACTAAATGGGCGTACTGTATTAGTGGGTTTTTCCATAGGTTCAGAAAACGTTGCAAAATTTAAGTTCCGCATGCACACAGTGCATGGAAAATATTATTCACTAGTGTTCTTATTGGTGCCCTGGAGATATGGTGTGTATACTTCGGGTTGACGTGCAGGCGCAGCGCCTGCCGCGACGCGAGCTGGCGATCGATACTCAGCTGGTTGTCAGCTGAAACGCTGTCAGCAGTACACCACGCGTCATGGTATGCGGGGCGCTCGCCGACCACCTTGAAATATACACACTGTATGCTAAACTGTCCGCAAATAGCGACGAGATAGCCGACAACAATCTGCTGGTCATGCTGTTTGTATATGTATCTCATAGAAAATTAATGAAACAAATAAATGGTTAATTTGAAAAGTCCGAACTCACAGCACGCTGTCTTTCTCCTTTGAAAGGGATTTCGGTCCGTCTCTCACCTTTACCGGCCTGAAAATTCAAGGTAGAGGAACACTAACGATCAGTGAAAGAGTGTAAAGCCTGTGGCATACTTCATGGCCTGACGACCGGCTTATACAGTGCGCGTCAAAACTTTACGCCCGCCCTAAAAATTTGCGGCTGGACGGTGGTACGGCAGTGGTGTCCGCCTTGAAATGTCTCCAAGTGTTTCCTTTTCTGTCTATATTTATCACAGTTGCATATGGAAATACCGTATAAGAGTCTGCGCTCACTAAGTATCTTGAGAAAGTTTCGTTTTCTTCACACCTGCTCAGTGATGGACTTGCTCAGTTAGCAACTGGCAAAATACCCTAAGCATTGATTTTAAATGCTCTATAGAGTTTTCTGTGGTCTTTTTGAACGCTACTACATCAGTCTGAATCATTTGTCAGTTTGTTAGCAACACCTTCCCTGAGTAATCGCCATTTTCAAGGGTGGGCGTAAAGTTTCGAACCGCCGCGTTTTCCCTTCAAGAACGAATAAAAACTCAGAGGATCACTAAGAAAAGACCTCGCGAAAGTTTACGGAGGTTGTCAAGCACGCCGAAAGCGATAGTAAACTCCACTACTCGGGAAGGTTTGGTCCTCTTCCGGAACGGCGAATTTCTAGGGTGGGCGTGAAGTTTTGACGCGCACTGTATGTATACACTTCGTCTCAGCACCAGCAATATGTTCAACCAGAATCGTCATCCAATATACTTTATCCAGTCGGATAAACACGCTCTAGCAGATGTAGTACGGTGTTCTACAGAATCTCCTATCCAATCGAAATATGTCCGCAGATATGGAAACCCAGTCGTTCCGCTACAGGGTAATTTTTATCTCGTTGATTCCCGCTCGATTTCCTTCCCATGGTCAAATATGTATATTGGATACGGCTCCAGAATTGTATGGTCGAAACTTCCGCACAGCAGGAAAACCAAAAAGGTGAAGCTCTCTGAACTTTTGCACCATGGTGAGTCCATTGTTATCCCATGGTTGATATTTGGCATGTCAACCATGGGCAAGTGGAGGAGGCACCATGGATTACCACTCAGTGTTGTAGAAACTGACATGCGGTGGAGGAACAGAGCACGCTCAGCAGCAGCATGTCGCTTCTTCCACAGGAGTAGGTGAGGCTCGAAATTTTCTGCTGTCAAATCTCGCCAGTTCCTGAAATCCTGTTAGAAGCAATTCACCGGATAGCCGGTGTTGCTCACTCCCGGGATTGCTTTAACAAGCTAGGCAGCTAAATATCACCGCGACTGACAGGATAGAACGTGCGCGATCCGACAAAGTCACCGCTGTTCTCTCCACGTAGGAATACGCCAATGCCCACTCTTTTCTGAATCGCCTCTAGAACGTTAGAACGCATCTAATTTCTATACATCTTGAGGGTGCTGATGCCTATGACGTCGAAGTTCCGCACACTTGTTGAGAACGAATCCCGTTTGGACAACTTTGCCTGGCTGTCCGTCACATGTTTTGACTTGACTTACAGAGCCGCACATGATAACGGCTAGCACGGGTATATAGGAGTGTTTATACTTAGACGCGACGCGATCGTCGCGTCCAAGCAAACTGTTCCAATGCGATGGGTCCCGAATGGAAGCATGCACAAACAATGGTCGCGATGTGATAATTGGCGTTTTCCGTCGCGACGCTACGTCGCGGCGCGACGTCGGGCCCTGTTTATAGTTTTTTCTTGAAAAACGACGCGATGGGCCGGATTCGCGTCGCGCCTGTTGGAAGACGCGACGCGATAATTTCGACGATGTCAGAGCTTGGAGTGGGGTGTTTTTTGTTTAATTTTCTTGCTGCTTTGGCCTAAAACTTACTGGACTTGACGACTTATCATAAGAACGTATAAATGTTGACGCTTACGCCAAATCGAGCTAAGTGTGTAATTCTGTATGTACGCAGCTTTGCGAACTCTGGCATAGCGCAACCGCGCGACGCGACGGCTTCGCTACACGTCGCGTCGCGCGTGTTGTAGTCGTCGCTGCGACGCCATCGCCTCGCGAAAAAGTATAAACACTACTCATAAACGAACGAGGAGAGTGGGCATGGTAAAGATGCAGGGAAGAGGAAGCGAACACGGCGGAGATGAAGTGACAGGAAACTCACAAACAGTGCACCTTAGCCCCAAGGGGATTCTAGCGCTCGTATGTGGGATGGATTTCACGGATTAGGACTCGTGAACTCATAACCATGCGATGCCAGGTAGGTCAGCAAACATACTTCTGTGTCGCACTTCCCCTAACATTACCTAGTCCATAGGATAAGCAATCACTAACCATCTCTGGTAATGTTGGTCTCATGAACCAACCTAGGGCGCCGCCGCACTCTGCCTGTGGCGGCTCCATGTACTGGGAAAGCAGAAAAATCTCGAAATTCGGAAATACACAATGTCTTTGCAGAGAAAAGGACAATTCGAGGTGGCTTCATCTTAGAGAACTCGTTGAACAGCGCAAGTTAGTAGTGAGTGGTCGGATTATGGAGTACTATGGACCTAGCACAACAAATGTGAAAGATAGGAAGGCAACCTCGCAAAGTTTTCCGAAAAGTTGATGTCCATTAGGGATATGGCATGCTTCACAGCGACGCTGTTGCTGCGACCGTTCACCATGAAAGTGATGATAACAAAGTGTTACACGTTCTCATGTCTTATCACACTATTTGCCTGGATAACATATTGGTTTAGGATCAGTTGCACGTGGACTTTTGGTGATGAACGGTCGCAGCGACAGCGTCGCTGTGAAGCATGCCATATCCCTTACGATGACACTAAGACATAGTATAACAGAATCCATTCCCTTCGCTTTCTCTCTCTAACAATAAGTTCTAAAGATTTTGCGCGTGAACGCGTTTCATTGTGTGAGAGTTTAGACCACACATCCAAGTTGACGGCAGGGCATTCAGGCAAAATCGTCCAAACGGCTTATCTCCTCCTTGTTGAGACAATTGCTAAGTAATTAACCCATTGACGACCGCGCCCGTTTTCGCGTGTCTGGCGCGTGGGACCAACGCCCCTTTCGACAGCGCCCCAGCCGCGTGGTTTCGCTCAATTACTATAACAATACTAAAGCAAAAACAGATAGTTTCAGAAAGCCAATTAGGAATCTAGTTTTCGAAGATTTCTAGTCCCACTGGACAAAAAATGAGAGCATTCAACCCTATCTTCCCTACTCTAAGTCTGGAAGAAGTTGGATTAGGACGTTTCTTGTCTTATTAGGAAAGATACCCAGAGAATATACTTCTCCAGGCCTTCACTTCAGCGAAGAAATGAGCGTAAGGTATAGTTAAGTGTTTTGTGCAACAACACTGGACATGCGTTTGGAGTTTATAGCTTCATTGCCCATCAAATGTAACCCATTTAACCTCCTTTTTGAAAAATCCATCCTTTACACTCTCTATTTTGGAACAAAAAGTTGGTGTGTCTCGAGGCACAGCTTACAGAACACTGTTTAGAAGTATTCCATCAATTTGGAGTGAAAATGCAGCGGAATAATGTGAGAATGCGGTCCAGAAGTTGATTAGAAGAGCGTGGCTCACCGGTGAGCCGCACGGTCCCACGCGACCGAAAAAGCGCGGCTCACCGGTGAGCCACACGGTCGTCAAAGGGTTAAAATGAACAAGATCTCAGACAAGAAAATTCCTATGGGTGCTGCCTTCAATAGTAGAAGGTATGATAGAAAATCCGGGGTGTAAAGAGTTTGGTGCGATGGAGCGTTAATTACGTGAAGTGCGAAGTTGCACCTCACTCACACCTCCGCAACATTGGCAGCCGTCGCTCTCGCAGTCTGTGTTCTCTAGAGATAGAGACAGCCAGCCGCCGAAATAACTCGAACGAATCGTCGCGCGCGACGCATTGTGGTTTTGTCTTTATGCACTGAAGTGCAAAAATTGCTGAATTACAATAACTGAAACTGTTTAAAAAATCGAAAGTTCTGGGGGTTACATTTCTCCAGTCTACGAGGAGGGGGGGGGGTCGACTTTTCACCAACACCATGCTTGACACTGATGGCGCATTACCGCACACTTCCCGTTCACTTTTCGCGCAACAAGTTCGAGGTCACGCGCGCGACAACTGTGGCAATGGGAAGTTTTGGCGATACGCGTACCTCGGCTGCCAAGCGATTTGTGCAATTGAAGGCGCGAGCGAGGTGCGAAGACGCTAATGATTCTTGGAGCATATCTGGCGTCTCGCACCTATAATTGAATCGCACCAAACGATTGCCACCCGAAAATCTGCAGCAGCACAAGCTGAGTTTACTACAGTAACCCACATAGTGCTCGCCATGCTCGACATGGCTATCAGCAAGTGCAATATAAAATGAATCGTCCCTGTTTTTGCCACCTTTGATATGATCATACTCTATATATTGCAGAAAATTTGTGACTCTGTGCGTGCACGCACATCATTGAGGACGCAAGTAGCGGTGAGCGGTGGAATCACTGATTCCGCAGAGATAAGCCGGCATCCGAAAGTGAGGAAGTCCATGGAGACGGGTCNGCACAACGGTCTTGCTGTCTCGCCAATATATTCTTCGCAACAGCTAATGAAAGTAATCAGGTAGATCACTCCTGAACACATGCAGTCGCCTGGTCTGCCTGTGGGACAGACCAGGCGACTGCATGTGTGACGCAATTAGGCGTGATGCAGAGGCGATCGTACATCCTATTTCTGACTAGTTGGCGCTTCAGATTGCTCGGTGGTATTTCTACCACTGAGACAATGTTGTTCAAAGCGGATCTCCTCAGACACTGCCGGATGGCGGTGCTTACTTCATCGGAGATGAACGGCAAACAGAAGGGTATCTTTTCGGCGGTGGTAGGATCACGCTTTCTGGGTAACGATGCTCCGCGTCGCTTTGACGTCGAAGAATAGCCTTCATACCCATTAGACAACGCAATCTGCCGAGCTAATTCGAGCGACTCCTCCTTCTCTGCATGACCACTACAAACTTTTGTCGCTGTACGGAACATGTTCGTAACGACAGCTCTTCTCATATGAGTAGGGTGAGCAGAAAGAAAATGAACCAATATGTTTTTGCTGCTGGGCTTGCAGTACCATTTCGTCCAGTAGACACCTTTAGTAATTCTTACCTGAACGTTCAGAAAGGGAAGCAGCCATTGGTTGGTTTGTCTCTCGTGAGCTTAATGTGTTCATACTGTTCGTTCATCAATTCAAAGCATTTGTCCATCTCTGCCTGAGTAGCACAGATGACGGAGCAATCGTCGATGTAACGACAGCAGAGCAGTGGGCGACATGCTAAAGGCTGGTAGTTCAATTTTGGCCATAAAGGCAATCGCTAGAGTAGGAGCCAGTCTCTGCCCCATAGCCAAACCTCTGATTTGCGCAAAATATCTGCCGTACCACCGAACGTACAGCCTCTGATAGTTCTGATAGGAAGCGAATAGAATGGTTATGACTTTTTATGGTAAGGAACATAGACATTCATCTTAGCTTCATCATAGGATTTTCCAAGAACTATGGAAAATCGATCCCTGGATCAAATGTTTAGATTTGTTTCGAATGCGCTTTGGAGAAAACATCATGCCATGCACTAATGTTGGACTTTCAGGACAATCAATAACAATTTAGAAAACCAACAATAGAATTGAGTTTTCAATGTTAGTCGATGACAATAAGCTTTTTTTGTAAACTAAAACAGGAACAGTGAAAAATGAGTGGGAAGAACGCATCATCGTTTGACCGCAAGATACGTTATCCATTGGCGCTGGGAAGGTTGTCCCAGGAAGGTTAGAGCACAGCATTTGATGGGTATCAACCAGGGCATGGAAGCGTAACCAAGCAAAACCAGGCCACTAAACATTTTTACTTCCTGTTAACAAAACGTAGTCTCCAAAATATCTAAGCATGCTATAGTCTGTTCCAAGCGCGACAGTGGTTGAATATCCGAGCGGATAACTTGATTTTCTCTCAATCCTCTCCGATTGCTGCACACTTTCCTGCGTTCTTTTTCTCTTTGCTGTCTTCTCAACAATCATCTTCTGTGAAACGCACTACAACAACCTTCTGTTTGAGTTGTTGACGTTTTTATGTGAATTCCAGTCCATGGCCAGTACGGATCATTAAAAACACCATTGGTGAACAGTACCAATTAGGATGACCTATCCAAATTCACCATTTACCCAGCACGGATCAGCATGTTTACCATTGGGTATGTTTACCATTGGTCATACCCATGAACATGAGATTATCCATCCTTGCAGTGACGCATCCGAGTCCAGAACTTAGGATTATAATTGAGATTACCCAGGGTAATAGTGGCAGCGCCCATGTTACCGACTGGTGAATTTGAGAAGTGTTCACACTTTTACCCTTGGTAATCTCAGTGATACATACATGCCCTGGACCTTGTCGACGTGCTCAAACTCACCCCCTACCCAGCAATGATCAACATATCAACCCATGCGTGAGGTTGTCATTACCCGGTTGTTACCGAATGGTAATCATACCTATGATTATGAAATTACCCATCCTTCAAATAAGGCGTCCGAGTCCAGAAACTGGATTCATGATTGGAGTTACCCCTTATACAAATGTATCGTTGAGCAAACCCAGAGTGAACGTGTAGGCACCCGTGTCGACGATGGGTAAATTTGGAAGTGTTGACACTTTAACCGTGGGTAAACTCAATCGTGCATGTAGCCGCGGTATTTCAAGAGTCTTCGGCGTCGAGTATTGGAGTACGAAAAACCAGGCTGTCAGACACTGGCCCAGAAGGCGCAATTATAACCCTCAACATTCAAAAGCTCATCTATCTCATGTGTAATGGTACGTTGGTGGGCGGAGCTGTTATCAATATCTACCAGATAAAAAAAGCATTTCGACAAATGTAACAGCGTAGTTCATGTACATATTTCACGGAAAGCCGACTGCTCACCTGCCATCATTCACCTATTCCATTTACCTGGACCCATTCACGGCCTCGACAAGGAAGCCGCGCAACCGCGCCGCACGCGTCGGAATCGTTGCCGCCAGTCGTCGGAGTGCTATTTCTGCGCGCTTTTCTACCCAATATGGTCATCTTTTCACTTTTTCCTGTTTCACAACGAGAGGTAGCATAGCGACAGCAAACGACATCGATTCCGGCGCGTGCGGCGCGGTTGCGCGGTTATTCGATTTCGGAACTTTCGCGAATCTGTTCGTAGCTTCCGTGGAGCCATCTCGGAACCTACCTGCTATAGGTCCTAAGATGCCATCGCGGAAGTTCTGGAAGTTTCTCTCTCTCTCGCTCTCATGAACTTTATAAAGCCTTTATAAAAAAAATTTGTTAGTTATCCTTTATTAGACTTTTTAACTGGAGCGTATTTCAAATCTCATTGGCAATATATGAGTTTTTACTATCATTCAAAAATTAACTCCTCCTGTGCCAAAAATGTGAGCCCTATGGCAGGCTTATGATTGGTCCAGAGAAGCTCCTGAGCGCGATTATCGGACACTTACCACCCGCGCACGTCGTGCCCCAGTAAAATCGTATATAAGAAACTGCTATTCCTGGACTTTTTCCGGAAAAGACTGGTAAGGTTTCGCCCAAGATAACGAATAAGGGGCTGGAGTGAGTAGAGCACCTTTTGCATTACATTTGACCATTTTTTTTCACCAAGTTCAAAAAGGCAAAATGGCCTGACGCTACGTGTGCGGGTGCGGGTGGTAAGTGTCCGTAGACGCCTAAAGCTATTCGCTCGTCAAGGGTAGAGTGAATCCCTCAGCAAAAAGTGATTCATCTTGTAATCCCTGCCCAGCCATTACTTGACATCGCCGATTATTCGAACAAAGCATTGCTATTTTTGCCCGGGGAAATGCCTAAATCTATTTTTTTTTCTCACAATCGGGAGAAACGGTTATTATCAGTCCTAATATGCATCTTTTTTACTCAAACATTCTTGGACATCCGCTAAATTTTCTCTACGCACTTGACTCGAAAACTTTTCCTTTCAGGATGCGGGCTTTTCTGCTTGTGTTATTCTGTGTCGGCAGCGGTTTCAGTTCAGTGTTCCAGGAGAAAGTAAAGAATGCACTGGCCAAAGTTAACATAGTTGGTGAAACTTCCACTCTTCCATATGCTTGTAGCGCAATTTACACTAATTGTGTGCGTTCGACACGGTGAAGGGTAGGCCCTGTTGTGGGCCTGGGCCGGTAGTGAAGTACCCTATGACGTGACGTCGAGATGCCGTCAGGTCATGAAGTACTCTCGACATGTCGGCATCTCTGCTCCGAACATGGCGGCACCTACGGCGGCATCTCAGTGGAAAATGAAGTAAGCATGGATGCTGGCACGTCGGAGCTGATGTGCCGACATAGCGTCTCATTCATTTCGAAGTGGATTGCCTAAAAGTTGGTTGGTTCTCCATATCTTGAAGTTTGAAGCTTAAGCTTGCTTACATACATCTCCACTAGGATCCATAGTATGTAGAAGAACCAAAGGCGCGAAGTGGAGATCTAGGATGGACGGCGGTAGTCTGAGGAGCTACGTGGTGCTCAACAGACACGAGAACAATGAAGCGGATGTACTTTGAGGCGAGTGATGAACGCACTCTGTACCGTGGTGAAACTACTCTCACCGAACCACCAATGGGATATCTTAGGGGATCTCTTGTGATGTAAAAAGAACAAGCAGATTTGCCCTCAAAGTTGAGAGTTCAAAATTGTGTTGATCAGTCCCATGGAATATCTTGCTAGTAGCGAGTGGAGGCTGCAGAGAAGTCTTCTACGCCAAAAACCCAAAAACCAAGCTGCACATTCAGAAATTAGGATTTGTAAGGAGGTGCCGACGCTGGTGATGCCCTCGACCATGACGAGGCTCCTGCGTCGGCACCCTCTCGCCATTGCATGATCTCTCGTCAATTTCTGACCTGTTGCCATGATCTGAGGTCGTGCTGGGAGCAATCGAGCTGTCGACTGCCCTGAGGTCATTGCTGCCAACAAATTAGCATCTGACGTGAGAGCACATGGTTGAAAATAGAAAGTTGCCGACATCATTCTCAAAATATGCCGGCAGCGACCTCTCGTCACGGCAGCAGAAGATGGCTGCTAACATTTAGGACTTTACTACCGGCCCTGGCACAACACAAACGCAGATAATACGCACGCATTCGCAGCTTCGAAGATATTCATGACAGCAGCGCTGTATTCTTACAATCATTCAAAGTGTGTATACCGCGTCTTCCAGTCGTCATATAGAATCCTCCAAAAAATTCTCGAACGCATGTGTCTGACGCGCCATTGACGCACGCACCTACCGTGGGCGTCAATGGCGGTGACTCTTTCGCGGCCCGAAAAGCACGCGGCGCGACCGCGCCGCTCACGATGGAATCGTCGCCGTGCTGGTAAATCTGCGTTTTCTTGATAGTTGTTCATCATCTGATAGTAACTATGATAATAAGAAAACTAACAGACTATCAAAAAAAAACCATTAATTGATGTTCCGGATATGATTCTGGCTCGAGCGGCGCGGTGGCGCCGCGTGCTTTTCGAGGCAGCAGGCTGGTCATCGCTATCGACGCCTACTCTAGTACAAGTTGCCCTTCTGCGCCTAGCCACCTGTTTGGTCAGGTCAGAACATGAAGGAGGAGTAGATCGGACAAGAACAGTGATATCGATGGAATGTGCGGATGCACAGAAAAGCATAGTGCCCCAGTTCGTACGTAGTGTAGCGCGTGCTGGGGGCCTAGACCATTTACAAAAATAATCAGAACAGCTAAATCGACGTATGATTCAGACTCTGGACATTGAACAACTGCGCAAGACACATGATAGGATCGAAGGAGTCCGACCAAAAATAGAAGAAATGCTGAAACTCTCTCCACAAGAGAAAATTTCTCTTGCAGATCTGGTGGAGGTGAGGAAAACCGATCACTACGGTACCATTTATTAATATAGGGCAGCCATCGTAGACTAGCAATTGGATGATATAGAAAGAAATATTTTCAGCACACAATTAAAGTGAGGAAAAACCACGTACGTCCGAAAGGTGACTCCATTGAGGAAATAAATCATAAAAGTAAACTAGGAGGATTGTTATACCAAGGTGATATTGTCCTCACCAAGTAAGTTCAGAATGCCTCTAGCCTGGGCCGATCAATTATTCTTGCATCGCAGAGTACCGCCCGTCTGCTCTGCCGCGCCGCACCACCTATGCGTCACGGCACAGCAGCTGGGACCCAAAATTGTCGGGCGGTATCGGTGAAGATATTGTTTTACTTATGATTTCTCCCATTTCTTTTTGTGCCCTTGTGTGTCTTTATTCCGAGAACAGTGGAAATTTTGAGCGAGAGATCAAAATTGGCAAAGCACGGAAACCACAGCGGCAAGCTGCTCTTCCGCGCCGCATAGGTGGCGCGGTGCGGCCGTATCCTGTGATGTAAGAGTTGTTGATCGGCGCTGTTAGTGGGTCTCATTGGCATCATTGCAGAACGCAAGCAGAAGATATCGTGGAGGACACAAAAGCCAACACGAATAACCGCCCTAAACGACAAGCATTTCTTGATAGGCGACTTCCTCAAACACGATGGGACAAAGGAGTAGACTACTACTTTCACTCTAATGCAAGTTCGTAGCGAAAACATGTGATTCTGGTGAGATTAGCATTCCAACATACTGCAGCATTTTAGCTGAGGACGTAAAAAGGGTCTTTCTGAAGGCTATGAACATTTGGATGAAGGACACATGCATTGACTTCCGCGAGAACGACAAAGGTGACGTATAGCAACGAAGTGACTGCCAAAGTTCATTAATTGAGAAGGTGGTATTACAGCAGAAGACAGACTGTGTGTGACGAGATCAGCAGGACTATGCTTCTCCTCTGTTGGTAGGGTTGGCGGCTTACAAAACCTGTCACTAGACGATGGCTGTGAATCTGTGAGAGCGTTAGCTGTTTTATGCTTTGATATCTGTGCTACGAGAAAGCAGCACTACCATGCCTCTTCACTAGCATTTGCTGTAATCATATGCAATATTGTTCAGGAACATCGGCGGCCTTCTGAACCAAATGCATAGAAAAGCTTGTTAATTCAAGAGCAGGGCTCTCATTAGGCTAGGCTGCTGCTAACGCTATTTGTTTCACTCTCCTACATTATTCCCACCGTAATCATACAAAAACGGAGTTACGATAGAATAGAAGTGCGTTTTCCGTAATCAGTGCATCGAATGACTCCCTAGAAGGAAGTCTAGGCAAAAATTTGTATGAAGAGCGAGTCCGATGGCAAGTCACCTTTTATAATTCTGTACATAATATCAACCCATGAAGCTGGCATAAATGCCAAGTGTGAGCTTGTTCGGCCAATTTTAGAGGAAAAAACCAAGGTCCCACTTGTATGGGAAATTGATTGTATACAGGTTGTAGGGAAAGTTCTTGCAGTTTTTGAAACATCTTTTTATTGGCTTTCTGAAAAAAGAAAAACACATTAAAAATGAGTAAATAACCATCAGGTACTAACAATGTTTGCCTACTTTCGGGAAGCGTTTCGATGCCCTCGACAAAGAACTGTACTGGCATTGAGTCGAAAAAGTTGCTCAACCAGCAATCCAAGTCATCTTCATTATCACACGTTTTCCCTTGCAAAGCGTTACAGAGAGTCAGGAGAAGTTGCTAATCTCCTGGCACAACATCAGGCCTGTACAGTGCTGAAGTCAGCACTTCTCATCCAAAGTCGAGTAGCTTCTGGCGGGCCACTCTTATAAGAAGTGGGCGAGCAGGGTCGTGCAGGAATTGGATCGTGCCGTAATTCGGACCCTTTCCTGCGATTTTTGCGACCATTCTATGCAGCCGCTTACAGTACAGGTCTACCGTGAGCGCAATGTAGCGCGGCAGTACCTAGCAGTGTATGATGCCTTTACAGTCACACCAAGTACTGATCATAAAGTGTATGATGCCTTTACAGTCACACCAAGTACTGATCATAACCTCCAGAGGGTAAAGACCCAGCTTTGGCTGCGGCTCATGCTGCTCATCCTTGTCAACTCAAGGTGGACCGAACTTGGTGTTGACGTACGGACACCACTTCTCATCTGCGGTGAAGATGGGCTTCATCCAGTTTTTTATGCTTCCGTACGAGTGCAATTCAGTAGCCACCTCGGCACGTCGCGGGAGATCGCGTTCCATCAAATTACCATCACACACTTTGATAACTTTTATACCTTCCCCAACTGGCGCAGATGATCGGCGATGGTGGTGAAGTGAACAACCAAGACTTGTGTCCTTCCACACATAGTTTGCCTTAGATCTGAATCTACCAGCTGCCACAATCGACTGCTGTCGACTGTCCGGATGCGCGTCCGACCATGAGGAAACGTTGAGGCTGAAGTCGCCAGCACGAAAGCGTCTGGTCCAATCCTGTGCAGGGCGTTAGGTCACTGCACCTTCCCCAAATACAGCGTTGAAACAGCGACTGGATACGGTTGCTGATTCACCGGATTTGAAGCCGTCTACTAGAAGACCCCAAATGTACTGTTTTGAAAAATTCATCTTGCTGAAAGGGGTTGTGCAGGAGCTAACAGTGAATGATACCAATAAACTTGCACATACCTGACCTCCTTATATATGCAAAAGATAGGTCGCTGCAAGGTAATGCCGGGCTAGAAAAAGCCCACTTTTGAAAACCGCGAGAACTTTCCCTACAACCTAATAGTAGGGGTAATGTTGCTAAGCATAGTATGAATACTGGAGTAAGCCGAAGCTTTGAAAATCTATGGCTATTACCTTGGTTCTGGCTATTTCTCGTGCTGTTTATATGCATTCAGACGGACCGCAAGCGCCCGGGAATTCTTGCACGACACCACATTCTCATTGCCAGAACTAGGCCGTCATTCAATTGTTCAGACATCATGAAAAAAGACTTGTTTTGGTGAAAGATCGGTTTTGAGGTCGGAACGGCTGCGCATGAAATTGGACACACTCTCGGTTTCTTTCATACTCATTCACGACATGATCGCGATAAATTCATTCTGTTTAATCGGGAAAATGTAGAGGTGAGCACAGAAGTGTTCCTATTCTTCCATAATAAGAGCAATCTGCATACCTTGCAGTCTAAATATCTGGATGAGTTCACAAAGCAGACTACGTTAACCAATGAGAACTATGGAATACCATATGACTACGGAAGCATCATGCATTACGGGGCAACTATGTTCGTCTTTGCACACATTGAGAACCATGACACAAGGAATTCTAGCTGACGCCACGACTTCGGAGGCCCTCCTCAAAATTGATTCTCTTTTTCTCGCCCATCCGAAGTCGGAGTTCCTTATGTCATTTGTTTTGTTTTGACTATTATTTATCGTATTCTATAGCCTTTTGCAGGGCTTCGTTAGATGGTCAACCCACAATGCTGGCACGTGACGGCAACTACACCCAAACATTGGGTTCACCCTTCGTTTCCTTTTATGATCTGATCATGATGAATTTCCACTACGGTTGTAATAGTATGTCCATTTAAAACGCGCCTATTAGTGACAAAACAGAAGCGGTAAAATTCAACTCTAGCGATATGTAAAAGAGAAACATCTGCAAGGTGTTCCATGGGTGGAATCCCTCACCCGCGAAACTGTTCCACATGTCTTTGCCCTACAGGATATGGAGGCAAAGAATGCAAAGAAAGGGTAAGAACAGTTCGCAAGTCATATTTTCGTAAACTCTAGATCTGGAATATATGTTAGTAATTTAGCCTCAGGGATGTGGGCAGGAGTACGAGGCCACTTCTTCTTACAAGGTACTGGAGGATGTGGTTGGACATCCTGAACAAGGATACACTGACAGGGAAGATTACGAGAAGTGCACATACTGGGTTAAGGTACAGTACTATACCTACAGCTAATTTTATCTTTCATGTGATACAAGTGTTCAAGGCACCAACTGGCAAAAAGATAGAAATCGAGATAGTAGGTCTGTCTGATGGGCTCGCTGTCGATGGCTGCCAGTATGGAGGAGTAGAAATCAAGACGAACAAGGACCAAAAACTGACAGGATATAGGTCGGGCCTTATGAGTTTTTTTTTTGCGAGGACTATTTTATTCACTATGCAGTTTCGCTCTGTGCGAGTGAATACTTCAGGTTCTGCGCAAAAGAGGATGCTGGAGTTAGGCTGGTCTCCAAACGCAATATCGTACCCATAATAACATACAACAGGGTTTATTTCACAAAAACTATACTGAAGTATCGCATCGGTCAGTGTTTTCACTGTGCTTCTTATATACCATTATTCAATTCTTTACGCCAAGAAGCAAAT
This sequence comes from Ancylostoma ceylanicum, assembly GCA_000688135.1. Taxonomy (NCBI): domain Eukaryota; kingdom Metazoa; phylum Nematoda; class Chromadorea; order Rhabditida; family Ancylostomatidae; genus Ancylostoma; species Ancylostoma ceylanicum. The sequence goes on from JARK01001377.1 coordinate 444,066, forward strand.
ATTTCAGCTCCGTGAGATCAATCTGTCTCGACTATGAAGAATAGCTCAGTAACAACCGAGCGTAAAGGCTCTCTGATATTTTCTGACTACGCTTCACTTCAACAAAGAATGTTTAGAAGTGTTCTTTGATTCCATATAATAAGAGGCTCAAGTCCCATTCAGAGTTTTGCCGTCGACCGAGTCGCCCACAACATTACATACTGGGCTGCTCACTGCAACAAAACTCGCCTGTCACTCGGCGGCAACCAGTTGCCCCGCCCCCACTTGCCGCTCGGCGACTACGCGCTCGGGGCTGGGGCTTCAGTCGACGAAAGTGATATAGAGGGCGCGGGGGGCACTCGCTAGAGGCAACAGAGGTACTTTTGACATGTTGCACACGTTCTAACCTGCTAAGCGCAGGGATTTCAGATGGAGTAGGTCTGCACAGGAGGCGCAGATTCCTTTTGGCAAGTTGAACAGGTTCTAACCTGTTAATCGCATTGATTTTTAGCTAGGAGGAATGGGAACAATCCTAAAATATCTGTCTTTATTTCTTCAATTTTTTTTTGTTTTTTCCTCCGATTCCGCGTCATTAGTAGATTACCTACCTCTATTGCCTGCTTAGGCATGAAAAAAAAAGCCTAGATAGCCGTTACGACCATTTTTTGGGAGTGCCCCCCCCCTCCAGCTCCCTTTTCAACCTTCAGTCTGTTTGCAAGTGTGTCTATAGGCATGTTGGCAAAGTGTTGCGGAAATGGATGATTGGTCAGTTATAGTGATTATAAGACCACTAGACGGTGTGCCCAGCTTCGCTCGCGTGTTTCATTTCTCCCTGCAGCTTAACGCTGACGACGACAACTATTAAACCCAACGACCCTTTCATAGTGCTCATCATTTTCATGGTCAGCGCAGGAATCCTTTTTTATTCACCTTTCTCAGAAAGTAGGAGGAGTTGTTTTGTTGGCAAATTCTTCTAAAATCTTTGCCATGTTCACGTTCAGCGTGTTGGAGAACCTCAGTGGACGTATGACTGTGTGATAAAGGTGCGTTGGCGTCCAAATTGTTGATTTGCCTGGAGACGGGCCTAACTGTGTGATAAGGGTGCCCCAGCGTCCAAAAGTGGGAAAACATTCAGAGACGGGTCCAACTGTGTGATAAGGGTGCGCCGGCGTCCAAAGTGGGGAAATGCCTGGAGACGGCTCTAAATGTGTGATAAGGGTGCGCCGGCGTCCAAAAGTGGGGAAACATTCAGAGACGGGTCCAACTGTGTGATAAGGGTGCCCCAGCGTCCAAAATTGGGGAAACGCCTGAAGTCGGGTGCAACAGTGTGATAAGGGTGCGCCGGCGTCCAAAGTGGGGAAATGCCTGGAGACGGCTCTAAATGTGTGATAAGGGTGCGCCGGCGTCCAAAAGTGGGGAAACACTCAGAGACGGGTCCAACTGTGTGATAAGGGTGCCCCAGCTTCCAAAATTGGGGAAACGCCTGAAGTCGGGTGCAACGGTGTGATAAGGGTGCGCCGACGTCCAAAAGCGTGGAAACGCCTGGAGTCGGGTGCTACAGTGTGATAAGGTGGCGCTGGCGTCCAAAAGTGGGAGAAAGCCTGGAAACGGGTCCAACGGTGGGGTGAGGGGCGCCGGCGTCTGAAAGCGGGGAAAATCCTGGAGACGAGTCCAACGGTCCTACACTAGGAAAGACATCGCTCGCCTGTTGCATAGCTGTGGAAAGGGCGCCTCGGATCCAGAAAGCTCTACGGTGCAAAAAACGAGAGTTTCGATAAATGAGGAATGGCCGGTGTGGTGTGAGAGAGATGCCACATGAAGGCAGCGCTAGCGAAGTGAGCACGAAAAGAAGCCTGAGAGTCCGGCGTTAGCCGGACCATCAGGCTGCTCGATAATTAACTGAGCATGGATGCAAAATCCCCTTCATGAATTGCGTATATTCTACAAATGACCGTTCTGCTAACGCTGGACCTCCAGTCTTCTTTTGAGGCTCGTTTCGTCCGGACGTTTCTCATCATACATTGACATAAAAAAGTTACTTTCCGATTTCCTCCCGTTTTTTGTCATCGCAGTTCTTAAATGAATGCGAACCCGTCACGGCAAGTCGGCTTTGCACGGAAAATTCATTAAGATGACTCTAGCAACTGTGAACTATTGCCTGACAAAGTGCGAATATCAACAAAAAAATGATTCCAATTGAATGTTGGGAGATTCGAAGCGTCTTTCTTTGTATCTAAGAGAATGCTGCGGTTTTCGGCAAAGTCACAAATGAGAAGAAAGGGTTGGAAAAAAGAGTCATGCCGATATGAATACAAAACACAAGTGAGCGCTGAAACTATTTTCTAGGAGCAATGGAGACGGCATAGGGCTAAAACTACTTTATACAATTTCATGTGCCAGCGAATACCTCCCGAATGAGTGGAACCAAGGCATGACTTTTTCCCCACAGTTGGATAGCTCATCTCCGAACCCATAATCTGACTTTTACCTCATTACTTGTCCCCAGCGGATCCTTTCTTTATCGGGGCTCAAATCCTAGCATTTTCCACACAGTTGGGTCATGTCAGACCTACTCTCCGTTTTCCTCACTATTGAGACAAGACGGGCCCATCTCACATCGTTGGATCTCTAGTCTAGCGTTTCCCGCACTATTGGGCCAAGTCAAATTAAAAGAAAAAAACTCACTAGGTCTTTGCTTGATCAAGTCATTTGCATGTCTTTAAAGACATCGGCATGGGATGAGTCCGAATGTGGTGCGTTGGTGTTGGTGTTGGTGCGGTTTTTTGCGACGATAGAAACCTTTCCTAAGAACAGTACCAATCACACTAATCGGTTTCATAGCTCCTCTCCTCCTCTATTAATGCTGCCAGAGTTAGGGCAGCTTGTCAACTCCAAACCTACAGAAATTGCTATGTTTGAGACCACTCAAACTGTGGTTGACCCATGACTGAAGTTCAACGGTAGTCGGTGGCGGAGAGGTTCATTTTTCTCGAATTGGGGGGTCCCTTTCCAAGCGATAGAAAAAAGGTGCAACAAGCATTGAGAAGCGCCGTTGTGACACTTGTTATGAACAAAAACAAGAGCTACAAAATAGGTCATGCCGCGCCATCATTCGAAGTCCAAATTGCCGTAACAAATGAATTGAAAAAACCGCACGTACTTGTTCCCCAACCCAGTATCTCATATGACTCCATGGCACAAGCGCTAAAGAGATAACCCTTTTTTGCTACTGTTCACGATTTTGTTACGATATTCAGGCACATCCATGGAAAGTATGGAGCTACCTGCAAGCCAAGGTGAAAGTCAAAATTTGCAATCTCTTCGCGCATCCATACGATGCATTAAAAACAACAACTCAGCTTCCAACAAAAGTGGGTAGACTCCTTGCACAAGCACAGACTGTGTTTAACAAGAGGAGGCTGTGCACCCATTTCTATAATGCTGAAGATAAGCTTATCCATGCTAAGTGATAGCACTGGTGCCCTACTATATAAGTTTCAACAGGGTGTGTCTATTCTCATTTACAGTTGCATTCAAGTGTTTATACGTTATTAAGCATCTAAAACAAAACAGCTGTACGTTCTTAACTTGCTTATTCGATGAAGAATACACTCGGACAATTCCGGGGGTGAAACTCCGGCAAATACCTTCCTAAAGTGCGGAGCGAGGGTCGAAACGAGCATTTGGCTCTTTCCCGAGAAGTATCCGGGTTTAGGCCGCTATAGAGCTGTAGAAATGGGAGCTTTCATCCCTGTCAGCCCGAAAAGCATCCGCATTCAGGCCGTTATGAGGCCGCAACTCGTGGAGGTTTGAGCCCTATCCGCCCAGACCAGCTAATCAGTGATCCTACTCTGCCACAGCACAAACGTGTAATTTTTCATCAGAAGTAGCAAATGACCACTTTTGCATGATACTTGCATGATTTCGGAGTGTTAGCTTTCTTCTACCAACGACAGGATTCGAACAAACCTGGCCACTATCACGATTGATTGAGAGTTCGCTGCTTTATCCATTCAGCCATCAGTGCTGGTGGACTCTTTCACTCCACTGACCTCTTTATTCATTACCAGCCTGGTCGTCCGGCTGACGCCGGACTCCTTTCTTTTCTTGCTCGCTTCGCTCGCGTCGCCCCTATGTGATATCATTTTCACACCACGCTGACCTTTCAACGTTTATCAAAACTCCGGTTTTTTGCAACTTCATGCTTTGTGGCTCCGAAGCTGTGCAAAACGAGTCTTTCTACTTTTCACAAGACCGTTGGACCTGGCTGCAGGCGCTTCTCCACCTTTTCGCGCTAGCACACCATTATCACACCGTTGGGCACGACTCTGGACGTTTTCCCACTTTTGAACGCCGGCGCACCCTTATCACAGCGTTGGACCCGACTCCAGGCGTTTTCACACTTTTGGACGCCGACGCACCGTTGCCGCAAAAGCGGGCCCTCCGCATAGCATTATCACCCCCTCTGGGCGCCGGCCCAGCCCTACAGCGCCACCTCTCATCCGTGTCCTTCTTCGCCTTCCTGGCTCCTTCCCTTCGATATGAAGAGATCATACCCATCTCTTCCCTTTTATACTGGCTGGGCTTATCTCATTCATACCAAATGTGGTAAACACAACTGTCGGTCAATAGAAGAACAACATGTTTGAACATGACAAAAGTGGCCCAAAACACCTGTCAATCAAGGAAAAATCAAAATTTACCACATTTTCGTGTATAACTCGATGAGCTGAACGCGAAGGTGCTGCTAGTTTTTGGCGACGGGGCCTGATTCTCGTGCACACACACACACACACACACACACACACACACACACACACACACACACACACACACNTTCAGAGACAAGCGGAGGAAACAGAAGGGCAGGAGACAGGAAGGATGAGTCAACGTGGGTCCAACGGTGTGATAAGAGTGCGCCGGCGTCCAAAAGCGGGGAAACACCTGGAGACGGGTCCGACGGTGTGATAAGCATGCGCCGGCGTCCAAAAGCAGGGAAACACTTGGAGACGAGTCCAACGGTGTGATAAGGATGTGCCGGCGTCCAAAAGCGGGGAAACACCTGGAGACGAGTCTAACGATGTGATAAGGATGCGCCGGCGTCCAGAAGCGGGGAAACACTTGAAGACGAGTCCAACGGTGTGATAGGGGTGCGCCGGCGTCCAAAAGTGGGGAAACACCTGGAGAAGGGTCTAACGGTGTGATAAGGGTGCGCCAGCGTCCAAAAGCGGGGAAACACCTGGAGACGAGTCCAACGGTGTGATAAGGATGCGCCGGCGTCCAAAAACGGGGAAACACCTGGAGACGAGTCCAACGGTGTGATAAGGGTGCGCCAGCGCTAAAAGGTGGAGAAGCGCCAGCAGCCAAGTCCAACGCTCCTGTACAAAGTTGAAAGACGATGCCCTACTGTTGCACAGCTTCGGAGCCACAAAGCGTGAGGCTGCGAGAAACGGGAGTTTTGATAAATGTAGAATGAACGGCGTGGTGTGAGGATGATGTCACATAGAGGCAACGCGAGCGAAGCGAGCAAGAAAAGAAGCCTGGGAGTCCGGCGTCAGCCGGACGATCAGGCTGGTTATCGTATGAAACCGGGAGGTTTTTAGACCTACTCCGCTCACTACGTAAAGAATAGGGAAGCTCGAGCAATGCAACAAATCGTCGGAGTATTAATAGCCGTGAGGTTGACGCCTCCACTGCAATCACTGCTGACCACTGATACTCGTCCACAATCCTTCATCGCATCATTTTCAGAACGTGCGTCAGTCGCGCGACTTCTAGACTTCTATAGATGGTCGCTTGGCCGGCATAATTCACAGACTCACAGTGAATACAAAGGAAATCCTGCTCTGATGTTGAATGGTAATACATTTGGCGAGGTTTGTTTGGCAATCTCGCAGACGAGCTTGCAAACTAGCCAGGCAAACGAACCCCGTCAATTGTATTGCCAAACAAGAAGTCCCGTAAAATGTATTGCCAAACGAGAAATCCCGTAAAATGTATTGCCAAACAAGAAGTCCCGTAAAATGTATCGCCATGCAAACCTTGCCTTTTGTATCGCCAAACAAACTTGAACGCGCAAAAATTTTGATAACACCGGTAATCGTGCCGTGATATTGGGAGTCCGCTGCCTTACCAACTGCGCCATTCGAGTCCACACCGATGATGATTGAATCACCTGCTAAGAATGAAATGAACATATTAACCCGTAAAATGTATCGTCAAACAAGAAGTCCCGTAAAATGTATCGCCAAACAAGAAGTCCCGTAAAATGTATCGCCAAACACATTCTCTTGCCATTTGTATCGCCAAACACCCGTAAAATGTATCGCCAAACACATTCTCTTGCCATTTGTATTGCCAAACAGGCTCTTCACTCATTCTCCCGTAAAATGTATCGCCAAGCAAAATTTTATCCCGAAAACTGTCTTGCCAAACACATTCTCTTGCCAAATGTGTTGCCATTTAACATCAGAGTGAGGACCAATATCCCAGGGGCTATGAGTATCTAGACGTAACCATTTCAGTGCAAATGGTCACCTGGAATGATTTATTTATTTTCAGCTGACTGTTTCGGTAGTTAAGTGATAAGGGTCTAGTGGTGTATGTAAACAGAAAGGAGGTGGTTCATCCAGACACGAACTCAGAACCCCAAGAACAACTTGTCGACAAGCTTTTGGAAAGCAAGTTTCTGATCGCATCTGAAACTTGCTTTCTCGAAAGCTTGTCGACAAGATGGTTGTACACTTCCTTGCCGACAACTTGTCCGTCCAAAAGCTTGTCGACAACTTGGTTTTACACTTTCTTGCCAACAACCTCTCCGGCCAAAAGCTTGTCGACAACTTGGTTTCACACTTCCTTGCAGACAACTTGTCCGTTCAAAAGCTTGTTGACAAGCTGTTTCCACACTTCGTTGCCTTGACTATAAAACAAGAACAGGTGTACAGATCGCATTCTTTATGTTTTTTTAAAGATATAAACAATGTTTACATTAACACCATCAACAAATCGGTCTCTAGAAAAATAGCTCAATAACGAACAGCACAAAAAGAACGTAAGATAGGATGTGTGGTTCGTGGGTGCTACAGCTCTTTCCTAACTTCCCAACGAGAGGATTCTTGGCTTTCACAACGAGAGACATCTTGGCTTCTCTCAGATGAACCTAATAACAGATACAACGGGATGTGTGAATCTGTTAGAACATATGTACTATTTTATACTCACCAGGCAACGTAAGTTGTTCTCTACTTTTTAATAATTCATTATCTTCAACAAACTGCCTTCCTTTCATGTTATCCATAGCTTCTTCAGATCAGTTTTACTTCAACCCGCACCACTACAAAGACTCGAATTAGCATGCTAATGAAAAAACCCTTTTTACAACATGGAATTCTATCGCTGTCAAAAAGTGGGGAAATACTTGGAGACGGGTCCACCAATCCTATGTAAGGTTGCAAAACGTAAGCGAAACGGTTGGAAACGTAAGCGAAGCGATCACGAAAAGAAGCCTGGGAGTCCGGCGTTATCCGGACGATCAGGCTTGTGTAATAAAAGGTAGAGGAATTTTCAGTAACATACCTTACAGAAACGTTCTCCCCGCGACCGTTCACCTACAGCAGGTTTCGTAGAATTGCCCCTACTCGGAACCCCGAACAACTCGTTCGGCCAAAAGCTTGCTGACAAGTTGTTTTTGACAAATCGTTGTCGACAACTTGTTTTTTCTCTTCCTTGTCGACAAGTTGACTTTTCAAAAGCTTGTCGACAACTTGGTTTTGGGTGGCTTGGTGATATGAAACTTGTCGACAACGATTTGCTAGTTAAAAGCTTGTTTGCAAGTTGGTTTTGGACAAAGCTAGGCGGACAACTTGTTTTTGGGGTTCTGAGAAGGGACAGAAAGTGGAGAAGGGGATAATGAGCGAGAAGGTGTAGAGGAGGAAGGAAAGCAAGTAGAAGAGAAAGCCGCGGTGGATACCGGCACATTCCTTGCTTAGTATTGTACACGTCTCATCTCTGAAAGCCGGCACACTTTCCTAACCGTGGAATGGCTGCGCAGCCTTGGAAATCCATGACGTTTCCTTGCACCAACTTTCGCACCCCATGTAAATCAGCGGACCCGTCGCACATCACTCGACCTTCTCCTTTATCTCCTTCTATCCCACTCTACCACACCACACCGGTTCCTAGCCTTTTATATGATCCCACAATCACGATCACTGACGAATCGTAGAATTTCGTGACACACGATACTGACACACACACACACACACACACACACACACACACACACACACACACACACACACACTCACACACACACACACACATGAAGTGCCAATTAATGAGGAGTAAGATGAAGACATCCTATACGGCTCATTCTCTCTACTCTGAACTTTCGTACCACGGTGGGCCCACAGTTATCCCACGGTGAACCCCCAACCGACGTGGCCCACCGTAATCCCCAAGTTAACTCACCCTTGTCTCCGATGGCAGTGTTCCCCCCACTTGCTCCACCGTTAGCCCACCATTGTTGTCAATCCCACGGTGGGTCCACCATGCTTGGAAAACCCACGGTGGGACCACTATTCGCCCACCATTCGCCACCCGTTATCGCACGGTTTGACTTTTCTATGCAAACACTTGTTGAACAGCTGCTGATACTGGTAGAAACCGTATATAAGACGACTGCGGGGTGTGAAAGCCATAGTCTTGTCTCTACTTAGGTGGATACTAGAAGGGCCCTACGGGACTTGTCTGCCCAGCTATGGCCCGGCAAAAACCGTGGCCCAGCGATCGGTAAGACAAGATGCGTGGGACGCGGTCCTGTGCGAACGCATAGCGGATGTAAATATCGCGACCGCGGAGCCCACTGGGCGCGCGCACCTGGGTGCCTGCGCAGGATCCTGTGCGGGCACCACCCAATATGCCACCGGAAATCCTCCGGTTTGTCCTCGGAAGCACCGAAGTTAGCCTACGGTGGGCCCACAAGTAGCCCATGGTGGCCCCTCCATTTGCCCATGGTTGACATGCTGAATGTCAACCATGGGATAACGGTGGGCCCACCGTGTACGAAAGTTCGGAGTATACGGTCTTGTAATCGTAGGATTATCTCATTCATTCCAACTGTGGTAAACACAACGGTCGCCTATTAAGAGAACTTAACATGTATGAACATGACTAAAGTGTCCCGAAACACCTGTAAATCAAGGTAAAAATCTAGCTTTACTACATTTTCGTACAAAACTCGATGAGCTGAACACGGTGATGCTGTTAGTTTTTGGCGACGGGGCCTAGTTCTCGTGCACAGACACACATGCCAAGCCAAATAATAGAAAGTATGATCATCCACTTTCACCAATCAACACTTCCAACCTAACCAGCCGGAAGGCTACGTTGGTCGAGTGGCTCACAGGTGATGGGTCATCGCCTGCCCCAAAATACTGCGCAAAAATATCTGCGTTTACGCGTTAAGGGTCAAGATCGCAGTCATGACATCGGTATATTCTAACCTCTACACTTTTACCCTTATGAGATGGTACGTTATGTGGGTAGGAAAAAATTAGGTAGGACAAGTACTAATGAAGTAGTCCGCTGCCGTGTGTGGAACATATAGGATCTACCGCTTCTCCGAAACGACGGGGCCGCCGATGCGGTCGGGGATCCGGAGGCGGCGCGATTGTGACGTATTGCGTGTGCTGTCAAGTCGCTCACGTCACAGCCGCGCCACATCTGAATCCTCGACCGCGTCGGCGGTCCCGTCGTTTCGGAGAAGCGGTAGATCCGTACCGGTACCTAGTTTAGAAAGAGCCACAAAACGGATACATTTATCTGCACAACAGTGGCGGATGCAGGAAGTGGGTCGGCGTGGGAGAGTGGTGTACCGGAGTAGTTATCGTCTAGTACTGTAGTTAGAAGCCTAGAATCAAGCGCAAATTGTTCTGTTTCCTCGTCCATTGCCCATCCCGCCCTCGTTAATGGCAGCACTCACGCTCAAGAAAGTTTCCCTGCATTTCAGCTAATTTTGAAGCTGCCATCCGACAGAGTGTCATTGCAAGAGGAATCACTCCAATTCTTTCAGTTACTGGAGTAATGAAGCTCGAACGCATGTACAAACTATCATTACAATCATTCTTGCGCGTACTTTGATCATTCTTGCGCGTACTTTGATACCGCGTGGTTGGTTTTGGTGACTCCCCTCGCCGACCATATTCTGCTGTGATTCTTTGCGAAGTCCGTGTTCCCTTGCTACTACCTACTCTCTCGGCTGCTATGACTGGATTTTGTGAGCACTTGTGTGGTGGAGTGTGCCGTTTTTCCTATCGTTCACGCCACCACTAGAGGTATTTCCTTTTATGTTCTCTTTGGAGCTGCCTTGCTGGCTAGATTGATTGGTTCACTTCGATCGACGCCACTCACTTACTGATCTTCCCTGCGGCTGTGAATGTTGTGGAAGCTTAGCCGCCTTCCAAGGTCATTCAGACTGAGTGAATTTTTATTCTCCTTTAATGGATACTCCGCTGGCCCCTCCTGTTGTTCAGAATCGGCGCGGCAAGAAACATAAGATCGACTACAGTCCTCCAGCGCCTGATGCCGATTTTGACCGCGCTGTTGACCTGGTGCTCAATGATGCTACTCTACCAGCTCTTCTACGCACGGTTATGAGCCACTTGCTGGAGATCAAGGGAGAATTTTTAGTGGTAATCAAGATCAATCGTGAACTCACCATTGAAAACGACCGAATATCGAAGAAAAACGCTGAGTTAGAAAAAGAAAACAGCTCGCTTCGTTTGGAAGTTGATAGTCTCAAGAAAGCCTTATCATTTTCTCCTAGGTCTACCCCTGATCAGCCTGTGTGCCCTAATAAAGCTTTTCCTTTCTCTTTTGAAGAAGTAGAGCGTAGGAGATCCGTGGTCATAGCTGGTGTTCCTGAGTCCAATGCTTCTTTATCTTCTTGCAGAGTTATGTATGACTTGAATTGTGGCCTTCAGATACTAGATTTTCTCTCCGTTGATGCACCACCCTTGTGTGTCTATCGAATGGGTAGATATTCTGAACATAGGCCTCGTCTACTTAAAGTTATGATGCCTTCGTCATATTTTGCTTCCTCAGTGATTAGACGTGCTCCTAAGCCTAGAGCCTCCTCAGTTAAGGGAATTTTTATTGGGCCATCACTTTCAAAAACCGAGAGAGATCGGCTTAGAGCCGAAAGGCTCCTCCGTCCATCTAGGCAGACTGGTACTGTGACCACTACTAATACGGTTGTTCCTGATGCCCACAGTGCTTTAGTTTTTGATAATCAGACTTCCGCTCCTAGTATCTCGCAACAGACCTGCAGTTAAATTGTTCCGCATAATCCGGAAAACATGTAAGGCATCCTCGGAAAAAAAACTGCTCTCGACTGTGTTGTAGCTAATGTTAGATCACTAATGAGAAACCACATTTCGTTTCAATTGCATCTTAAAAACTTCAAGCCAGATGTAGTAGCACTTTCTGAAACATGGCTAAATCCTGATATTGACATGGTCTCTCTACTGGGTTCTTGGAGATCTCATTTTGAGGTTCTTAGGCGTGATCGTGTGTGTAAGAGAGGAGGTGGGATGGCTCTATTCATAAATAAAATATTTTCATCAGTCTTGGTCTTTGAGGAATCCGTAGACGATTCGTATGAAATACTATGTGCAGACATAAGAGCATCTGAACTAGGAACTGTTCGTGTTGTGGTCATATATATAACACCCTGCTGTGAAACCCCAATGACGAAACAATTGACCAAAGCTATTAGTGATATGGTGTCCTGCAACATTCCCTGCATCGTGTTGAGAGATTGGAATTTTTCCGATATCCAATGGAATAGTCCTCCGGAGGCCGATAGCTCAATATCCAAGACCTTTCTCGAAATGTGCAGTACTCATGCTCTGTCACAATATGTGAAAACTGGCACTTCTGGTGACCACATACTGAACCTTGTCCTCAGTAGTGTTTGCAACTTGATAAAAGATGTCGAGGTGCTCCCACCAATAGGATTCAGTGACCATTCTTCGGTTCACTTCAAAGTCAATTGCCGACCTATTGGTAAAGATGACTACGTAGTACGGAGGGACTTCAGGCCTGCTGATTATGGCAATGTAAAGAGTTATCTTGAAGATGTTGATTGGTTCGGGTCTTTGAATTCAGTGCAAACTGTTGACGAGAAATACGAACTTTTCGTAGCTATAAGCCATTCAACTGTTCGTACCGTTACTAGAAGTGCCTTCACATAGGACTCATCTTCCTCCATATCTTTGCTCGCTATTTCGTATGAGGTCCAAAGCTTGGTTCAGAGCTAGGCGTCATGGTAATCCGACCAACTGGCTGAACTTTAGGAAATTGAATAAGGGTTTTGAGCGTAAAAGTAAATTCAATGCCCAGACCGAGAAAAAAGTCGTGGAGTCCAGTGATAAAACTGCGTTTTACAAACTTCTCAAGTCCAAACTCCGTGATAAACCATCAATTGGATCTCTCATCTCTCGTTCGACACTCGTTCAGTTGATCCTATCTTCCCAGTTATGGGAGACTCTGTTTGGTTCACAAGAGATGGAATTCTCAGGATGCTACTCAGGTGGCCGCAGCCTCGCTCGCTAGCTCCTGATGCGATCCCGCTGTCTTTCATAAAGAATATTGCTCACATCATTAGTGGTCCCCTTGAATATATTTTTAATCTCAGCTTTATGAGGGCTGAAGTTCCTCGTAGATGGAAACACTCCTATATCACGCCGGTTCCGAAAAAGCCGCCGCTAACATTGGTTTCAAACTACAGGTCCATTAGGACAACATCTATATTCGCAAGGCTTTATGAAGAGATACTGGAAAAGCGAATAGTTGCTCATCTCGGGTCTCAATCTATTATTTCACCCTATCAGCACGGTTCTCAAGAAGGGAAATCCACGGTAACAGCTATGATCCAGTCACTTAATGACTGGACGTCCTTCTTGGATGACAGTAAAGATGTGCATGTGATTTATTTCAATTTTGCGAGAGCATTTGATAGAGTCTCGCATTCGAAGCTCTTGCAAAAGCTAAGTTTGATTGGTATACATCCTCGAATAGTATCATGGCTCAGTTCTTCTTCTCCGATAGAACGTTCTCGGTCCGCGTCAACACATATTATTCCGAGCCTAGACTAGTGCATAGCGGTGTACCACAAGGTGGGGTGCTTTCACCCATTTTGTTTATTATATACACCTAAGACTTTTACTGAAACTCTCTCGTCGTGGTGTAGCCTTTTGTACGTTCGCGGATGATTTGAAAATTTATCGCCTTATTATTTCCAATGAGGATGCGGATTCCCTACAAGAAGCTGTTAATTTCATTCATCAGTGGGCACAAGATTGGGAATTACCGCTTTCAAGGGAGAAAACTAAGGCGTTCTATTCGGGTCCACGTAACACTCATCACGAGTATAGCATCGGATCACTATCACATTCGGATCACTAATGTTGAGGAAGTGACAGACTTAGGGTTCCTAGCTACAAAGAACCTCAGCTTTGACAGGCATTGTGAAAGAGTGGCGAGTAAAGCGATTTAAGTATTGCACAATATCTTTAGAGATCTTACAACTAAAAATGGGCCAGTCTTACTTGAAGCTTATAAAACCTATGTAAGGCCCATTCTTGGATATGGAACTCCAGTCTTGAAATCCCCACAGCCGTAAGAGCAACCATACCCTTGAAAAGGTCCAAAACACATTCACTAGAAAACTCATGATTCGTTCTGAGGGTTTCCTCTATGATTCTATCCCATCTAGCCACGAAAGGAACGTAAATTTTGGACTGACGGGGGAAGGATACCGGATGTCCGTGAAATCTTAAAATGGGGTATGCCTCATAGTGTGAACCTGACCATGCTGATCCCCGTTATGCTCTTTGTCGGCGTTCAGTGCCGCTGCAGAAACAGTTACGACGTTATATGTGCAGTATATATGTGCAGTTTCTACTTTCATCCACCGAAACCGTAAGAAAATGAAGTTACCATGCAAAATGGATGCAAAATTTGTATCAGCAGTCTAAATAACCCTATATGCAAAATTTCATGAGAGATTATGTTCATCTACGCCCGATTTGCCTAAGTCGGATCATTCATGAAGGTCTCATTGATCGCGTAGATCAGGTGAGTGGTGGTGTAGTGGTAAGCGTCTCGCTCTTCAAGAAAGCAGTCCCAAGTTGAATCCCTGGAACAGTTCAGCATTTTGCATTTCCATTCCACGTGCTGTTTTCCTTTGAGAATCTATTCTATGCTATCTTATAACGTTTTTCACTTGCAATTCCATGATCTGAAAGTGCGGGAGCTTTTTGAAGGATTCTCATTACCTCGTCTTTGTTAGCAGTGCAACTGCTATTGGTAGGTGTATGGTGCTTTCGTGGCCCAAATTTTCAAGAATTTTTTTACGCTGAGACTCTTCATAGTAGGGTTATCTGAGGTGCTGAACACGAATATGGTACGCAACCCCATTTTTCTAGGGTGATGGTAGAAGCACTGTGGCGAACCGAAATACGTTGTCCACTTCGGCATCCAAATGGTAGTGCCACTCAGAGTTATGTTGACATTTGTGGTCAGCGCCTAAAACAACCCTTCTCTGCAAAATTTGGAAGTATTCTGCGACATGCCCAAACTTGCTTATGCGTCACATATGTATATCTCCCTTGATACAACCAGCACGAGTACTTCCATCATTGGCAAACCGGCGTAAACGGGTATTTCTTCGGTAAAATTTTGCATATGGGGTTATTTGGACTGCTGATCACAGATTCTGTATCCATTTTGCATGGCAACGCTGTTTCCGTGTGGTTACGGTAGATGGTTGCAGAAAGTCCATGTACGTATACTACACTGCACATGCAAGGTTATAACTTTTCCTGCAGTGGCACTGAGCACAAATGGAGAACATATTACAGTTCAGCATTCCCGACTTCACATTACTAGGCATATATAATTTGAAATGTCACGGACATCTGGTATCCTTTCCTTGTGAGAACACTATCCTTTCGTAGGAAGGTCAACGATTTACTTTTATTCCATAAAATCATTCATGGAAACTGCAGTTTGTCACCTGAAAATCTTTTCTCTCTCAGAGCATCATGCACCCGTGGAGGAACCATGGAATTCCATCTCAGGCGAGCCAGACGTAGTTGTAGGCGCTATTTTTTTGTGCATCGAACGGTTCCATAATTCGAGAAGTTATGTAGAAATCATCTTATCCCCATTGGCTCCACCACTTTTGAAAAACATATATATAATATATATAATTTATAATATATATATATTTATATATAAAGGCGCCCACCATGCTCAACCCCGGCCCGTTCCCTCTGATAGCGCGCGGCGGGTGCTGGCTGTATTTATCAGCTGATATGCACCGATCAGGATTTTTCCATAGTGGAGATCCGCCGCACCACCGCGGGCACAAATCTGCGGCGATAGATCTCGTCCGCGTGCGCTCATCCTGACAATGTACAGCTTAGTATTTCTCGAAAACTTTGCCCTTCTTGATGATTTCTTCTTTGTTATGGGCACAAGTACACCTACCAGAGTAGAATTTCATAAAAAAAATCGATGTCGTTTTTGAGCGTGCGTGCTGTCTTCAAGCCGATATATGTCGACGTTTAGGCTGCTTTTTAGAGATTTCATTCTGCGGTCAGTGACCGTGAAAAGCGGGCCGATGCCCGACACTCTCCATGTTGCGGGTCAAGCCCCGACGGTCGTGGGTCGTGTATCAGCCCGACTACTGCTGAATTCAGCCCGCTATTGGTCCGATTGCCCGTTTGGACCGCATCATGTGCGGTTCCGCCCGCACTTTTCCCGCTATGTTCCCGCGTCCAAACCTTTCGTCGGGGATTTGCCCGCGGATGGAAGTATCAATGCAGCTCATATGAAAAAGGTCTATTTGCGTGAACAGGCGCGCTCTGACAGGATCTCAGGCGATTCTAGCGGCTTGCCCTCGCAAGAGCAGAAAAAGAAGAAACAGATCAAGTAAAAATTTTCCACTAATTTGCTGATTTATGAGGTGTTGACGAAGTTAGTTTGCACTCCAACATCTGAAACATTCTTTAGGAAGAGAAATTCACTCCTTCATAGGCATTATATCTCCATAAACAGCAGTGGCGGACGCATGGGGGGGGGCGCGCCCCCCTCCCCCCCGAGAATGGGTCGCCAAATTTTTGAAATTACATTAAAATACATATAAAAATCTTGTATTAGTTTATTTTTATTTGTTTACTTTTATTATTATTTTTAAAATATTGATTATTTATTATTTATAATTAAAATTAATATTTTTATTAATTTTATTTTCCGTCTGGGTCCCCAAAACGGCGGAGACCCCAATTTTTTCCCACGCCCCCCCTCCCGCCCACTTTCTGCGTCCGCCACTGATAAACAGAGAAAGGTCTATAGTACTTTTAATTCAAGACAGACAGTATTTATTGATCCAGGACAGCAAGATCTTTAGAATAGCGCACGTAAATCTATGTGTCCAGTGGACGTTCTTGCTGAGATTTTCTGAGGTGGAAGATACATGTAACAAATATCTCGTGTAGAACGTTTTGCTAATCTTGTGCGTTCGAGCTATTCGGATTATAGCACCTTGCCACTCATTTGCCACATTATTGCGAAATGTGCGTTTATCACCTACATTCCGGGAAATTTCACACCTAGCAGTGGTGTTCAAGACAGTTTTAACAGCAGTTGTTACTGTTACTGAACTCGTGTGCGGCTTAAACAACAATTAAAATACTGACTGAACATGCCAAGGTTCATCATTAGTCAAACAGTTGAGTTTCATGAGACTTTTATTCAGCACAAAGAAAAGAAGATGACAAGATTTTGGCTAGTGTCGATTTGTATTCTCTGCCTTTCGTTGGTACCTAGCACCGAGCCAGATCCAGGTCCTGATTAGCTAATGTGTTTAAGGCATTGTTCTTCCAGACACAAAAATATTTACTTTTCCAGTAATTGCACAAGATACATTCTCGCAATTTTGCAAGCATCCTGGTCAATTCGGACAAGGTGAAATGCAGGTAGGACTTTCAACTTGACAAAAGAGATGGAATTAAGCTGCATATATGTTCAGTGAAGACTACACGGATCAGTACAGATTTCTTCCCGGGTTCTCCTTTCTTTAACACTTTGCGCAAAAATATTAATTTATTGACCCCATTGATTTTTCAATGCTTTTCGTCTACTGTCCCTATTAGCAGCCATTTGGTCTCCAATGACATAATTGATCTCTGTATTCGTATTGCCGCTGTAGAGTGAAATGAGATGGGAGTTGCGTTACCGAAGTCACATGTCCGTTATGTCGAGTTTGTGAGAATCGGCATATTCGAAAATGGGCTCACCGTCTTTTTTCGTAATCCGTGGTTGAGGCCGCCATGGCAAATGTAGTCGCATTCCGTTGCTCCTATGTGACCATTGAGGTCTCCCGCGATGATAATCGTATCCGTATCCACCTCGGGTACCTCTGCTGTTTTCTCATCAGCAATATCCAGAAATCGTCCTTGGTACGGTCAGAGCATCCGGTTCGCGAAACATACGCCGAGAAGAATCAAAGCCGCGGTTGAGCAGTGGCGAGGACAATCTTCATAAGCCGATCGTCAAAACATTGGACTTCCGCTACTGCGTCTCAGTAGCGTTCTGAGACTATGACTCCGACGCCGGTTCTAGTACCATTATGTACTGCCATGGTAGAGGAGTTTGTATCCACATTCTGTGTCCTTCGATTCATTACCAGACCTCTTTCCGCCAGCAATATACCTTCATTTTCTTTTGTAGTGACTCAAAAGTGAGTTAGGAACGTTTCCGTCGCGACGTACGCCAATGTCATCTTTGAATTGGAGCCACTTGCTGGAGCTAATGGAATCTTTCCTAATTAAGACTATGGAATAGAGTCAGAAAACGATGAGGAATTTGTCAGCTATCGTGCGATCCCACCTCCTTTCCCTTCTCGAAATCTCAGTAGATTTGTGAGCAAGGGTCATTTACTTATTTAGTTCTTTTTTTGGCATCAAAGTCGCACTACATTTCACTTGCGCAGCATTTTGAGAAAAAGGTACACTGTTTTTGGGTCATATTGAACGGTACCAAGATTAGGCTTCAGCGAAACTCCAATTCTGCTCATGAAACAGGCGTGTTTCTTGGAGTGGTGCACGAACGAAATACCATGTTGAGAGCCAACCCTCCTACAACTCCAATCTAATTCGATGAATTTCTTCATGCAGCTACATATATTCGAGAGCTAATCAAGCGCTATCATGATCATGACTTATAATAATGCGCTTACTCTGTGTGTAAGTGTGTATGAAAGGAAAGGGCAATTTATACTAGATGCGACCTGCGTGCAACTTTCAGACGCATACATCCATTTGCGGAAAATTTTCTAGGAAGACTGGTCAACGCGGCATGAAATTCTCAATGAAAAGAACGCGCGGCCGTCGCGAGGCCGTAAACGCGTGCGACTGAGCTGCGACTGCGATGCGACTGACCCCTATTCTACATCATATTGTCGCACGCGCGTCAGTCGCACGCATCCAGTACAAATTGCCTTAAATTTCCTGATTGGTCAGTGATGGTGATTGCGACGTCAATAAAATGATAGAGGCGGGTATGGTGAGGGTCAGACAGTGAATAGAAGCTCCGGAAGCTCTGGATGGTGGGGAGGTGCAGAGCCACGGGTATAGCAACGTGATAGGGGTGCGCCGGCGCCCCAAAACAGGCAAGCGCTCGCAGACGGGTACAACGATGAGCTCAGGGTGCGCCTGCGCTCCAAAAGTGGAGAAACGCCTGGGGACGGGTCAACTGCTGTGATAAAGGTGTGCCGGCGCGGGTGTAGAGTGTTGTATTCGAAAATTTTTCGAATATTCGAATAACAAATATTTTGAAAATGCCGAATATTTGAATATTCGACTAATCGAATCATCTGAAAACATCGAATATTAGAATATTCGAATAATGCGAATATTCCGCTTCTTCGAATATTCGGATGTTTGAATAAACAAATATTCGAATATTCGACCGATTATTCGAATATTATTTGAATCGGTCAACTCTCTGAATAGCGGTGGGAAACTGGCGGTAGGGGGACTGATTGAAATGAAGCGTGGTCGCCGCCATATGGGGGCATAGTGATCCAAAACTTCAAAAATATGTTTACATAGTAACCAAATTTGAGTATGAAAATCTAAAAACAAAGCATTGAAAGAACAAAAAAGTCAAAGACTCATCGGTTTTATCAAGCCTTGCCGTATATTTTTGAAGAGGGGTTAGGACCCCCAGTGTTGCTCAGATATTCTCGGACGACTCAGTGCTTATAAAAACAGATCAACCGCCTACGGGAAACCTAGCGATGTGGAGTCTTCCTCATGCGTGGAGCAATTAGTGTGGACTATTAGATGGGACCAATTTTGACTGCTTCATTTCCTCTCACTTACCCATGTTCTAAACAAAATACTGTGAGTATATCGCTTAGCAATTGGTGCAGCGGAAGGGCAACCGTCTCATACATCGGTCACCGCCATAGACAATTTTTACCTTCGAAGTCAAGCAACAACAGCTCGATGGAAGTACAAACTACAGCAGTTCATGAACTCTTGCTATTCTTCTATAAGAGCTCGGTTTGCTGCATTAGGAACCATTGCACTATGAGGATAATGTTGAAGACGAGTGGTATCGTAGACACTGGCTTTACAACTTCGCAAACCAATTTCGAAGCGTGAAAAGCTTTGGCGACTCGGCAAGCCGGTCCCTATAACCAAACTGGGGTTTTAGGGTGATTGAAGATTCTTCGACATAAGCCGTTTAGACGAATTCGGACATTGGACATAGCCTTTCAACTAAGGATTTGAACAGTTGGAATGGATCTGTTCGCGCGCGTGTATGCGACGCAACCTCTCCAGGGCGAATGCCCTGTGGTGACCTCATTGAATCTAGTCTATAAGCCTGCGGAAAAAGCTCACATTCTTACAAGAACTCTTTTTCCATAATTACCACAGCTGAGAATACATGAAACGTTTTAGGAAACAACTGAGAAACCACTTTCTAAGGTGATTCCATCAGTTCCCGCATTGCCCGATTTTTTTGCCTTTTGCGCGTAAAGCAGTGACTTTGTATTGGAATGCAGACGACAAATTTCATTTGACATCATGTCCAATGTCCGAATTCGTCTAAACGGCTTTTATCGGATTCCTCGGCAAGTTTTTCTTTGCCTTTCCTTAGAGTTTGTTTACCAAATTGAGCTCTTGAAGTGGGAAAAACGCGTTTTTTTTCCACGGAATTTCTCACACTTGCCGAAAAATAGTAGCGATTTGTAAATGGCAGCAACTGATATTGGACATCGTTAAACAGTTCTCTCCTTTTGAGCTCGTTCCAATAGCAGAAAGAAAATCCGTATCTCCAGAGGCTTGGCCGTTCAATTAGGTGTTTGTTGGGGAGATTGCTCGAGAATGGCCATAGGTTAGTTAGTTCGAAGCAGCCACTAAAAAAGTTCGAAGCTGTCACGGAGAAACCTTGATATATTATTCGAATTATCGAGTGCCTCTACCTCGAATATTCGAATAATTGAATAATTATGAGTGGTCGAATATTCGAATGTTTCGAATAATCGAATACTCGAATATTCGAATAATTATTCGATTCGGTCAACACTCTAGTGAGGAGAGCCGGGTCCGCCGCTGTCATAAGGGCATGCCGGCGCGCAAAGTGAGGGGGGGAGCTGGGTCCACCGCTGTGATAAGGGCGTGCCGGCGCTCAAAGTGGGGAGAGCCGGGTCCGCCGTTGTGATAAGGGTGTGCGGGCGCCCAAAGTGGGGAGGGG